>JAAKBD010000376.1:0-20451 GCA_012656105.1 Phytophthora syringae | reverse complement strand
AGCTCCAACTCGTAGGCGAATTCTTCGACTTTCTTCTTCACCGGAATGGACCATGCCATCGGTGGGCTAGTTTCTTCGTCAGCAGGCTTCTCGCTCCATGAAAAATTACACTTGGTCGCCTTCTTTGAACAACGAGTTTGCCCCATTCGTTGGCTCAGTAGACTGATTTCCTTCGGTTTCCGTCGAGTCGGCTGGGTCGGATGCGTCTGGCTGGCCTCTCCTTTCGCGTTGACTCAATTGGTCGTTGTGTTCTTCGGCCCGTCGAGCTTTTTCCGTGAGTTGGTACTCCTTGGTCAGCTGTAACGCGATTTCCCGTTGACGGTACGCCTCACGCCGCCATTGAACGGCGCTAGCTGAGCCGGCTGGATCTTTCCTAATGGTTGAAGTCATGGATTTTAGAGTCGACTGTGCATCCCATCCATGTACCAGGTAGAAAGGCGTTCTCGTCGAGTCGTGTCACGCGAATTGTTGATTGCGTGTACCATCTTCTCCGCAATATCATCCCAGTCAGCTTGGCGGATCCTCCACATAAACTCTGACCGTCTGAATCATCGTTTTCACAGACCGTTCCTGTTGTCCGTTGGCTTGAGGTCGGTAGCTGGGTGTTGCTCGAGACTTTGACTGCATTAAGTCGGCGAATGGCTGAAATACTCTGCTCATAAACCGCGGATCTCTGTCGTGCCGAATGAGTGACGGGGCTCCATATTGTCGGAATGCGCACTCTTCAAAGGCTTTCGCAACTTCCAGTGCTCCTGTTGCGCTCATCGCCTTTGCTATCACGAAGCCAGAGAAATGGTCTTTGTAACGGGGTTACTCGATAAAGTACGGTTGTGTAAGGTCACCCAATTTGGTGTGACCACACTCTCCTAAAACAGTACTCAGTACGTGAAAGATAACAAGATATCAGTAGGTGGCTTCACAGCCAATAGATATGCATTAGACTAGGCTCTACTATGTAGATAGTGAGACCTATAGATTTACACCAGGGCGGCTCTGCCGCCGATAGCAATAATACATTCAGTTTACCTTTAACCTTAAGAGTTTCATTGTCTTGTAAAGACTGTTACTTCTTGGAGCCTGTACGCTACTGTCGTACGCTCGTCCCTGTTCTTTGTATAAGAACGTCAAGGTAAACTACCTGCTTAAGAGACTCGCTGAGTCCGACTAAGTCTTCCTCTACGCTACAGTCTACGGCAGCCCCGCTGCACTTGGTAGCACTTGTAGTCAATCCTACACCTGAGTCGTTACGACTGTCCCTCTGTGAGGATGGAGCATATCGCCCACTTACCGGCGAGTCAACAAGACGGGCTTAAAAAGCTGATGTCTTTGATCGGGCCGGAAGGTGTGGCTCATCTTGCTTCGCAAGGCCCCGACGCTGTCAACGCGCGTCTGGAGGCGTTCTCTAACTATGAGAATGCTCTGGTAGAGCACATCGAGCAGAAGATGACTGCGGCCGCTGCGTCTACGACGCCCAGGCCCTCATCGGATGGAGCTCCCAGAGCCAAACCGCTCATGGTGAGCGTCAAGACCTTCGAGGGCAAGGAAGGAGAGAATCTCCTGCTCTGGGTCAGAGAAATTGAGATGGCTATGACGTCCGCCATGCTCAAGACCGAGCAGCAGCGCGTGGCGCTAGCTATCTCAAAGCTCGGGGTCGAGCGCGAGAATGGTCACTGACCTGCGGTACGTCTGTGGACGCCGCCTTCCCTCGTGGGATCAGCTTAAGCTGCAACTCTCGCGAGTATTCTCGCCGCCTAACCAGGCATATCGCGTGAGGTCACGCTTCCTTGCTACCCGACAGGGTAAGAAGGAGTTGGTGGACTTCGTCCAAGAGTTGCGAACTCTGATTGCCGGTATGGCAGCGGATCCTCTCCCCGAGGCGGTCACGGTGACCATCTTCATGGAAGGTCTCCGCACTGGCGTGGCCAGGACGGAAGTCTTCCGTGTTCACCCTTCTTCTTTTGAAGAAGCCGTGAACGTGGCGTTGAACGCCGAGTTCAACTTCAAGTCCGCTCGACTTGGTTGGAGTGCTTCGCACAACAGCTCGTCTGGAGCTTCGGGCTCGTCCAATGGACCTGAGCCGATGGATCTCAGCTACGCTGAAGACGAAGAAGCTGAGCTTCAGACTGCCGAGCAGCGCATTGGCGTTCGCCGATGCTATGTGTGCGGGAGCACGCAGCACCTGCGTCCTGGGTGTCCGCTTCGCAAGCAACGCCAGGCTCCTATGAGCCGAGGCCGCGCCTCTGACCGGAAGCCGGGCCCTTGGCAGGGAAACGCCAAGACCCAGTAGGCGCGGGGCGGCCTGCTGGGGAAGAACTCTGTTCTGTTGAACCTCTGAGAGGAGGTCAGCAGGGCTTGCCCCGGAGATCCGTGCTCTATAACACGGAACGTGTATGCAAGCCGGGCTTGCTGGTCGTCGAAGCGACCGTGAAGGGCTTTAATAAGCCATGGGTAATCCTTATCGATTCTGGTGCGTCGGGCAATTACGCTCGACGCGCCACGATGGAAGGAAGTCAGCAGTATGCTGAGGCGCAAGTGGCGCGAGTGCGTGACACGGTCACTGTTCGTCTTGCGACGGGACCCGTGTTACGGTGCCTAAGGTTCCTGTGAACCTGGGCGTGAAGTTTTGGACTTCGATAGCGTGGAACGCTGTCTGGTCCTTGACCTGGATTCGAGATACGATCTCATCCTAGGCATGGCCTGGTTGGAACGCCATGAGCCATGGATCGATTGGAGGTCTAAGACCTTAGGCGCTACGCGCTTGCCTCCTAGCGGAGCTTTGGCGAGTCATGAACCCACCTCTGCTAGGAAGCAAAAGCGCTATTGGCGCGAGCACTGGACCGAGACGGTCAATGTGCTAGATATTGGAGTGTCCGAGTTAATGGACACTGGCGTCACTGACGCGAGCCCTGAGCACTGCTCTTGGGCTGAACGTGGAGTGGCACGTAAACCGCTGAGCGGCCCTCGTTGTGTTAACGAGCTGCCGCTGTCTGCTTCCGAAAGCATGGCCAACCCGGTGTCGAGACACGCGGGGCTGGGCCCTTCCGAAGCGCGTGGGGTGACACGCTATTCGCCGAGCGACGCTCGCTCTGATGAGCAGCCTTCGCTGCATGCCAATGATGGCGTGGTCGACGGAACGTCGAGGCATCTTGGGCCTGGCCCTAGTGATGCGCGTGGAGTGGCACGTAATCCACTGGGTGGCGACTGCGAGTCAGGCAGCCCGCTGCCGGATGTCGGTAATGACATCGAGTCTCCTTTGGAGCAACAAGAGGTGAGGGCACCCGAAGACGCGTTTGGTCTTAAAACCCTGGTCTCCCGAGACGTTCGGTCTCCGCGAGGAGACGGCAGCGACGCCGTATGTCGACTGCGAGACGCAAGGCGTCTGTCCTGATACAGGAGTTATCCCAGTGGAGGATGATAGCGAACAGCTATACACACTCATGGATGGAGTGACTGGCGAGGCCAATGGTGAGATCACCTTGGAAAGTATTCCCACAGTCGATGCTCTGCTAGAGCTGGACGAGATGTCCGTCGCCGAGTTTGGCGAGGCCTTAAAGGCGGGCGAGTTAGCCGAAGTGGTCATGATACGACCCGAAGAAGAAGAGTTGAACTCTTCGTCGCTTATGGATGAAGCAGTCCTTGAGGACACCAAGAAGATCTTAAGTGATCGTAGTGGATCCGCGATCCTGAAGAATCCCTCGGATCCCTTTATCCTTTGGTGAAGGACTTCCAAGACGTGGTCTCTAATGACCCTCCGTCATCTCTACCTCCTGATCGAGGCGTGCGTCATGAGATTGACCTGGTTCCTGGAACCAAATACTGCGTTACACGGCAGTGGCCCTTGCCAAGGGAGCAGTGCGACGTCATTGACGCCTTCTTCAGTGCTAAGCACGCGGCAGGAATGGTGCGAGAGAGCAAGTCTCCACATTCCACGCCGACATTCTGTGTCAGAAAGCCAAATGGGAAGTGGCGTATCGTTCACGCTTTTAATAAGCTCAACGCGGCCACTATCCCGGCGCAGACGCCGATTCCTAGAAAGGATGTTCTGCAGAACAACATGGTTGGCAGTACAATGTACAGTGCGCTCGACTTAGTCGATGGTTATTACCAATTGCTCATGCGTACGAGCGACATTCCGCTGACAGCGGTGAGCACTCCGAGCGGTATGCTCTGGGAGTGGCTCGTGATGCCCCAAGGGCTGTCGAACGCGCCTGCGACGTTCAATCGTCTTGTGACGCAACTATTCAGGCCTCTTCGAGCGTTTGCACAAACGTATTTTGATGACATCTTTGTCCATAGTCGTGCGGAGCACGGGAAGTCGGATGTGGAGAACCACATCGACCATCTACGAGCGGTGCTCGAGTGCATGCGCACTAACAAACTTTACGCTAACGCGTCTAAGTGTATCTTCGGTGCTGAAGAGATTCCCTTCTTGGGATGCTTTATTGGAAAGCGTGGCCTTCGTGCGGATCCCGCCAAGGTCAAGTCCATCGTGGACTGGCCGCTTCCTCGCAACCAGAAGGACTTGCGGAAGTGGCTTGGCCTTGCCAATTACTTGCACAAGTACAGCAAGAACTATGCTGAGATGGCTCGGCCATTGTCCAATCTCCTTAAGAAGGATGCGGACTGGTGTTGGGACACCGAGCATCAAGATGCATTTGAGGCGGTCAAGGAGAGTCTCCTTCATGCACCGATCCTGGCGTTGCCAGACCCTGAACGTCCGTTCAGCGTCGTCTGTGACGCATCCGACTTTGCCATTGGCAGTGCGCTTTTACAAGCTGATGCCGATGGGCACGAACGCGTGATTGCGTTTGAGTCTCGCCAGCTTAAAGCTGCAGAGAAGAACTACCCAGTTCATGACAGGGAGCTACTTGCAATGAAGTATGCCCTTGTCAAGTTCAGGGTACACCTGCTTGGTTCGAAACCATTTGTGGTCTTTACAGACCATGCGTCGCTACGCACTGCGATTCAATCGCCTCATCTCTCGCAAAGGATGGCCAGGTGGCTGTCCTTCTTCGCGGAGTACAACTTCGAGGTGAAGTATAAGCCTGGCAGGCAGAACGATCTGGCGGACGCGTTATCGCGCCGCCCAGATTATGAGCTTGCTCATGTCACGACTGTGACTTCGTCTGTGCCGACGTTAATCCGCGCTGCGTATGCGCGCGATGATACGTGTGTAGCTTTGCTACGTGCTCTTGGGAGTAAGGAGTTTGAAGACTCGGATATTAAGTTGTCGGCGCGCCTGCGCGCGAGGTTACATCGCTACTCCATCGATGATGGCCTGCTGTACTACAGCACGGATGTTGAGGACACTCCCGTGTCGTAGTCCCTCATGATGAGGATCTCAAGTATCGCATCCTCTATGAGGCGCATGATACGCCGCTTAGTGGCCACCTCGGTCGTGAGAAGACCTATGGCTCGGTGAGCCTGACGTACTGGTGGCCCAAGCTTTACAAGTGGACAAGCACTTACGTGCGCACGTGTGAGACGTGTCAAAGGGTGAAGCCTTCACCGCATGCGGCTGCGCCGCTGGCAAGTTTGCCTGTACCCTCTGGGTGTTGGGAGTCCATGAGTTTGGACTTTGTGTTCGGTCTTCCTAAAGACCAGGATGGGAACACAGGAATCGTGGTCTTTGTAGACCGATTGAGTAAGATGGTACATCTTGCGGCAGTGCCGGACACCATCGATGGTGAAGGTACAGCGAAGCTGTTTATCGATACGGTCTTTCGCCAGCATGGCTTACCCGCATCGATTGTTTCTGACAGAGACCCCGTTTCACGGGCCATTTCTGGTCGTCCGTGTTTACCGTGCTGGGCACGAAGTTGGACATGTCCACGGCGGATCATCCGCAGACCGACGATCAAACCGAACGCGCGAATCGCGTTATGGAGGATATCCTCCGGAGCACTTGTGCCGAGAAGCCAAAGCTTTGGAGCACCATGCTCCCACTCGTTGAGTTCGCATTGAATAATGCAGTGCATGCCTCTACAGGCTACACACCGTTCTACGTGAACGGCCTCTCTCACCCACGCGTCCCGTTGACGCTACCACTCCGTGGTTCTGGGGTTGGTGGGGGAGGAGAGCTCGATGAGCGACTTGCTGAAGTCAGCCCTACTACTGTTGTTCAAAAACAGGTTGATGATTTCCTATCAACGTGTCTGAATGTCCTTCGACATGTGCGTGACGCAATGGCTGAGAGCCAAGACAAACAAAAGGAATACGCAGATGCCAAGGGCAGACGAAACGAGCAAAGCTTTGAGGTCGGAGACCTGGTTTTATTGAACGCTAAAAACCTACCTACACATGCAGTGACCGCGGTCTTCAAGACCAAGTTGCGGCCGCGTTTTGTGGGACCTTTCAAGGTCGTGGCCAAGAAGGGCCTGGTGTATACGCTCAACCTCCCCAAGAGGATGCGAACGCACCCGGTATTTTACGTGGGCTTGCTCAAGCCATACCAGGATGCGTCGCAAGTTAGCTCGGAGGAGCTGGCGCCGATGGCGGAGCCACAGCGCCGGGCAGAAGACGGAACAGAGCGTCTAGCTGCCCCTGCAGCCGAGCCACAGACTCCGCAAGCTTATCAAGCTTCTCCACGGTCGCGGCATGACCTCGCTCAAGAGCCATTAGGCGTTGAACGCCGGACTCGGGGTTCTCAATCCAATGGAGTCGAGTTGAGAAGTCGTCGATCAAGGTCACCGACCGGCCGTAGGCCTGCTCCGCCTCGTTCAGAGTTCGGCTGAAGCGATTCACATCGCATTGCAGATCCTGCACCTGCTCAAGAGTTGCAATCAATTCCGAGCGCTGCAGCGGAGGTTCGTCCTCCATCAGCTCATCAGCCTTCTCGTTTGCTTCGGCCGCCGCCGGCGTTGCTCGATGAGCAGGGAGATCTCCACTTCCATGTGGAAGAGATCTTGAAGCGACGAAGTCGCCAGGGTCATACCCAATATCTTGTGAAGTGGAGGGGTTATCCTCACTCCGAGAACTCGTGGGAGTTCGAGGGCCCGCTCCGGCAAGATTGCCCATACGTCGTGGACGCTTTTGATCAGAGTGATATAATGCGTGCCGCGCACCAGCGACCGCGTCGTCGGTCGCTCCACGCTTCCCGCCAATAGGCCGGGAAGCGAGAGGATCAGCAGCTGCGCCCAAGCGCTGATCCTGAGCTGCAGCAGCAAATGCTGCAGAGCTCAATGGAGCATAATGGGATATCTGAGCTTGATATTGCTTTCCAAGAGTACCTTTCGCTCGACCCTTCGCGTACTCGAAGAGTAGCTTGCGCTCGAGACGCACGTCAATCTCAGAGAAGCTGGCTCGAAGAGCCTCCATTGACGATAACTTCCGGCTCCGGTGATCCCAAGTAGTCATCAGAGTATCGTACTCAGACTCCGTCTCCCCAGGCGCCAGCGCCAACACCACAGTGCGTACCATGGGTACCGGCTGCCTGCACGCTTGAGCTTGGAGACGAATGCGGTATTGGGCAATGGTTGAGACCTGTGGGGTCACAAACCGAGCGCGTAGCGCTGACGAGTTGCCAACTCCGATACCGTGCGAGCCGCTGGCCCAATGACATGCGATGTCAACGGCCAATTCCCGAGTTGTTTTATATACTTCTCGGGATCGGGGTTGTGAACCGATAATCCGAATGCGGATCGAGCAGAGGCTGAGCCACAGGGTGGCGGGTCACGGGAGCCTCTTGCTCATTGAGCTGCAGCTCTTGGACCTCGTCGAGGGATTAGAGATCGGAGGATCTTCCAAACCGCGCGAGGCGCGCAGCGCGTTGAGACCTTCAACGCCGGCTAGTTCAGCGAACGGATTAGGAGCACGAAGCGCTGGGCGCTCAGCGGTCGCACTCGATGCAGGGGTTCAGCCTCGTGGAGTTCCCCGGGTTCCCCGACCTCGGACTCTTCATAGTCCACTGAGGTCTCCGTGAGTTCCTCAAAGAGGGCTTGGTTCGCGGTACGCGGCCGCTTGGGCTTTGGAGCCTCGGGAGTGGACATGTCCGCTGGAGGATGCCGGCGCTTGAGCTCGGCGTAGTACTCGTGTACTGAGACCTTCTCAAGCGCGGGAGACAGGATGCCTTCGAGGCCACGGGCCGGTAGTGCACTCGGTGCGGGCGATGTGGGGCGTGAGACTGGGATCAGTCGTTGGTCAAATGACCTGAAGCAGTTGTGAGCCATACAACGGGCCGTCGGCCAGCTCTAGGAGAACTTGGAAAGTTCTGGAGCGCGGAGCTTGATGAAAGGTGACCCCGTCACACGCGTCAATGACGCTACCTCACGTGAGGCGAGTTGTCGAGTGTCGACACGTGGTGCCTTCAGTCTGGAGGGGAGAGTGTAACGGGGTTACGCAAAGAGTTACGATTATGTAGGTCACCCAATTTGGTGTGACCACACTCTCCCTAAAACAGTACTCAGTACGTGAAAGATAACAAGATATCAGTACCGCATTTCGCATGTTAAGCGATACCGCATCTTGAGAGATACACGGTGAAATAGACCAATCAGTACCTCAGATATGATTTACTTACAATCGCATGTTAAGAAATACACTTGAAAATGTCAACCATTGGCTGTCATATTACCGAGGAGATCCTGGACGGAAGGAAAAATGTTAGTGTGACGTTCCTCAAAGTTCAACCGCATGCCACAGCTGTCTCACAGCACAACGAGGCATGGAACCTTCCCATGAAGGATAGCCTACGCAAATTATGGTAAGATGATATGCAAGAGTAGCCTAAGCAGACGACGCGTTCCGCCTCGCTCGACCCAACCGCGAGCACATTGGAGGGTGGATTCGTAAGTCGTGGGGTCGACTTTGCATATTTAGAGCGAGTGGTCTTATCGGACCTCTGCTGGAGGGATCGTATAAATGAAGATCAAGATTTTGCGTTAACATTAGAAGATACTTGTCCAAAGTATTTGTTACCGTTGTACTTTATACTTTTATTGACGGGAACATCAACTTATAGGGGTTTCCCTATCCCTATGTACATGGGGTATGACGCTTAACATGCGAAATGCGGTAGGTGGCTTCACAGCCAATATATATGCATTAGACTAGGCTCTACTATAGTAGATAGTGAGACCTATATATTTACACCAGGGTGGCTTTGCCGCCGATCGCAATAATACATTCAGTTTACTTTTAACCTTAAGATTTTCGTTGTCCTGTAAAGACTGTTACTTCTTGGAGCCTGTACGCTACTGTCGTACGCTCGTCCCTGTTCTTTGTATAAGAACGTCAAGGTAAGCTACCTGCTTAAGAGACTCGCTGAGTCCGACTAAGTCTTCCTCTACGCTACAGTCTACGGCAGCCCCGCTGTAAAATGTCAACGAATGACTTTCTGACCGACCTCAAGGTCGGTGATATTGCCGAGGTGGTCCTTCTAAAACAAGAGACCCCCGCTGAGGAGTTAAACTCTTCCTCTGTGATGAACGAGGATGCCCTGGAGGAGTTCACTTGCCAGCGCGTAAAGCGCTTGGGTTCTGAGATACTCAAGAACCCGAAGGATCCACTGTATCCCCTGGTGAAGGAGTTTTCGGACGTGGTGTCAAAGACTCCACCGTCCCAACTCCCGCCTGATCGCGGAGTGAGGCACGAGATTGATCTCGTGCCAGGCACAAAGTACTGTGTCACCAGACAATGGCCACTGCCTCGCGAGCAGTGTGAAGTCATTGACGACTTCTTCGCCGCTAAAGCGAAGGCAGGCATGGTGCGGGAGTCGAAATCCCCCACTCGACGCCCACCTTCTGTGTTCGGAGCCGAACGGGAAGTGGCGTCTGGTTCACGCTTTCAACAAGCTCAACAGCGCGACAGTGCCAGCACAGACACCCATCCCACGCAAGGATGTGTTGTTAAACAACATGGCAGGCTGTGAACTCTACAGTGCCTTGGATCTGGTGGTCGGATACTACCAGATCTTGATGCGTCAAAGTGACATCCCTTTGACGGCGGTAAGCACACCAAGCGGGATGCTTTGGGAGTGGCTAGTTATGCCAGAAGGGTTGTCAAATTCCCCAGCGACTTTTAATCGCTTGGTCACGCAGCTATTCAGACCGCTCCGTACGTTCACACAGACGCACTTCCAAATCAGCGGCCGATCGAGCACTTCGAGCGACCGTTCAAGAAACAATCGTGGCGACTGGGAGCAACCACGGAAAGAGTCAGAGGCTAGTAAAAGAAAGAAGATCTCAACAACTTCTCTTGAATAAAGTATAGCAGCCTGTATTTGAAGCAAGTCGACAGTTCTCCTAAGACATCGGACGACGATCTTCATGCAGACGGCAGGCGATTCCCCCGGAAGGGAGGCCTCCGGGACACCTCTGGAGGAACAAGGGAACACCACCCACCCGGACAACAATGCGGACTACTACATGTCCGAGCAGATCGCGGGGGCAAAGCGCAAACCAGACGGGATCGCGAGCGAAAGCAGTGACAAGAGCGACCGCAGCGACGAAAGCGAAGACGAGAATGATGAGAATCAACCGAACCGAACCCGAACCACGACCCAGCGTCAGCGATCGAAACGGAGCTGGAAGAGAAACCTGACGAGGCGATGAGACCCGAAACACCTCCACTACTTGACCAGAGACGGGAGCCTCTTAATACGCTGAATCGAAGGAAGGGGAACGGCGAGGACGGCCCATGTGGGATGACGACGACGACGAGGAAGCCGTCCAACTCACGTTCGCAGAAATGTTTGTATACCTTCACGAGGAAACCAAGAACTCGGCCTTCCACGCGGCGTGGGAAGTCGACAGCGCTAAGGAGTACCTTCGTGATATGTTTAAGGAGGTTTTTACTTCCCACCCCGTGGAACCTTTGGCAGAAAGCAAGCGTCACTACCCAGATTTGACGGAGGAGGAGACAGACGTGATGTTGCGCCTCTTCATCCAGGATGGGAAAGTTGGCAGAGCTGACGCACGAACCTGGAAAGGGCGTCTCTATGACGTAACCCGCGCGATCTACAAGTCCAAGCGTTCGCTAACCGAAGTACTCGAACACCGAATCACTACGGGACAAGCAACTCAACAGCCCATGACTAACATGTGGAGCGCAGTACCACCGAGCAGTGCTCAGGCTCCCGAAGACCAGGATGAAGACATGACAGCAGAGCCGGCATCACCTTTCCGGTTTCGCCAGGCAGTCTACTCTCCGGAAGAAATTGCCCGTCTTAGGGCTCTCTGTGAACTGAAATTCGGGTTTCCGATGGAATTACGTGAACCTACTCATGACGAAAAACGATCATCGAGGGACTCGTTGAAGGTTCGATTCTGTGCCCAATGCTGCCAGATTTCCTCAAGTGAGTTTGTAGTAACGAAGCGATGCGCAAGATTCAGAACACTATTCATGCGCAAGTGGAAGGTGATTTAGTGTTCAAGTTGCCGGACGGTTTCAAAATCTACGCCGATTTTCAAAACCGAGCGAGAATCATGGGAATAACCACGCAAGGACTCGAGACTGCAGAGCATGACAAGACTCGAGTAATTGCAATGCTCCAAGACGCGAAGCAGGTCTACTATGACCGTACGGACCACAGCATCCACTTGATATTCTGGACGAGGGAGAAGGCCACCACCTGGAATCGTGAAATTAAGTCCCTACCTTGTCGCAACAGGCAGTTTCCACTTGTTAATGCGCATCTGGAAGAGGAGTCAGCGGGCAGCGAAGGACAAGTAGAACCTGACCCAGTATGGAGACGTCAAGTCGGCCCGGACGGCATCAAGAATGAAAAGACCCAGAGACCGCTACCATGTGCGATTACTTAACTTCTCGCGCTGTCTGGACGAGGCGGCCATTGATGCCTATATTCGAGCAAATTTCTCTGGAGTATACAATACGTGGCAAGAACCGTCATCTGGCAACGTTCGACTGCAAACCGGCACATGGGACATATACTTCCGGTGGCCAGGATGCCCGAGTTTCCTCACGGGAAACAATTCCTTAACTGGAATGGGGTTAAGATTCTGATCCACCACGCCAGCGCTCGAGCCTCGCCTCCGTGCTTCAAATGCGGCACATCTGGCCATAATCAAAACCGGTGTCAACAAGCAGAAACTGCATGGAAGCAGCCAGCAATCTGTCTCACAGTAACGGCGCGTGAAATTGCACGCCTCCCCAAACGTGAGTCTACCATCTCCAGCATTAGTGACCTGCACCAACTCTGGGATAAATCGGAACCAAGTGGTGAATTGGGAGCAGACGACATCTCGCTCAGCCCGGAAGATGGAGAAAGGGAGACACCTATACAAGTATACTCAAGTCAAATCATTTAAATTTATATTATAAAAATAATAATATCGCAGACTGAGAACACGCCAGCACCAGATCCGGAGGCTTGGCAAGAACCATCGTCAACTCGTCGATGAACTGCGCAACCGCGTACACCACGAGGAAAGCGAGCACGCAATTCAAACCCTGTTCAGCCGACGGCAATTCGCCGACGCCCCGAGCCCGTGACGACGACTATCTCGACATTTCCAAACCCGTACCGCGTTCTGGACATTGCGTCCGAGGAGATTATCGACGTCACGGAGGACGGACCGTCATTTGTGGAGGAAACACAGCAAAAAATTGGCTAGAGATCCCAACAAATGAAGATGGTCGGGAAGCTGATATGGAACCTCGTCAAGGAGAAACGGGTACCAGTCAAGACGCCCGTGTTCGAGTCAATTAGGAACATTAACCTCAAGAATCCGATGCTGCAGCAATGTAATGGTGCACAGATCCTTGACTTGTGTGGACTTGAGGAAATTGACGTTCAGTCCAACGGAAACTGCCAGTACTACAGTGTAGCCATGGCGATGCTGCAAAGTGAATGTAGTAAACCCGGAAAGAGAATACGCCGGAGGCGCTGACAGCAAAGTTGAAAAAGGAAGAGTGGCCGCGGCGAATCACTTCTTCGAAGAGGAATTTCCGCATTCGTCCAGAATGAGTATTCTGCGAAAGCAAAACCATGAGGTTAGCGACCTAACGCCGGCTCAATCAGGAAAGGTACTAGGAGGCCATTTCAAGGCCATCGGGAGCTCCACTTCGGCACGAAGCGGATGTATTGACCGAACCAGCTGGGGATCCAATACAACCATACGTATGCTAGCTAAGGCCCTCAAGCGCGACATTTTTGTCGTAGAGGCGATCTCTGGCCTCGGGAAAGCAGAATACTCGCGGTTCACGTCGGGAGAAGTAGTCAGCAACGGCAAGAAATTCACGACGGTGAAGAGCGAATCACCCGTCCAAAAGAGGTCGGCGACTGGATTGCCCACTTGAAACGACAGCTTGAGCAACGAAGGGCTCCCAATAGTACTCATTTTTGATACGAACCACTACAACTGGCTTCGTTTCTCTGGGGTAGCCAGCAGGAGCAACGAGAGCGGCCAGGAGGGCAACCACGGAACCTGAAGCGGAAGCGGCGATGGACTGTAACGAAGACTTTCCCATGGGGGAACCCGCAGCCAGCCGAAGGAAACCGAATCGAAACCAAACGTGTATAACCAGGAGAAATCTCCAGCTGAACACAAGGAGGAGGACGCCATTGAACGACACGGTGGCACGAGGAAGGAAGAGTTACGTGTATTCACGTCCACTGGAGTTAACGGGCTCGTACCGGCACACAGACAGCAGCTCCGTGAGCTGGATCTGGCTAAAGAAACCGGGGCCCTGCAATGGTGTCTCCAATACGAAATTACAGTCACAGTGCTCGCGCAATGGCAGCAACAACTGCTCTCTAGGGACTCGCAGGAGACGTTCACTCCGTCTCAGTCCCCGAAAACTCCAAGTGAAGATTCTCGATGGTCGGGTTCCGATCCTCCAGAGAAACCACCTGAAGGGGAGGAATCGAGTAGCATGGAGGAGGACGGTCAATCAGGAGCGGGGCGATTTGGAGAAGCGCAGACTGACTCGACCGGTACCCGCCTTCAGGCGAAAAAGTTTCGACTGAGGTGGAACAAGAATCGTAAACAATGGGAGGAAGCAACGGAAGTGGACTTTCCCGCAGTACCCGCTACTAAGGCGGGGTGGCAAACCGCGATAGCAGCCCAACCCATCCTACTTCGCTCAATGATTCATCTCCACCCATCACCAAATTTTCTGCTAAGCGAAATGACGGAAGCACATTTGGATTCGTGGACCAAAATCGAGAGATTGAAGGTACTAATTCACAGCATGAGGCAACTCGCGGAATCACAAAATGTATCAGATCCGCCTAACGCTGACTGGATACGGGCTTGCATCAGGGATTTTGAGCACCAGGAGGACATCGAGGTGCTCAACCTCCACCCTTCTGACCTGTGGTCGATTCTCAAAAAGCAGGACTACGGGGGTCTCAATTACTCAAACTCTGTCGAAAGGCGGATAGTAAAACCCTGGCTCGGATGATCATAGCAGCCATCATTTACACGGAGGAAGTCCATTTGATGATGCCGCCTGATGGTACGCGTGTCCCGCGGACGTTAATGGCGCCAACTCAAATTACTTTTTGCTATGCTGGAAACACACCCTCACATTCATGCTCTTCTGAGTAGAGCTGACTCAACTGGATTGTGGGCCCACTTGGAAGCCTTATTGGGAAATGGAGTTCTCGCCGTCGAACCATCACAGTACCATTGAGAGGCCGCCCTCTCCAGAATACTAGGATGGTTGGAGTCACAGCACCAGCGAATCAGTCTCTGAATGGAGACTACTACAGTGATTTATACAATACGGCTCAATTATTTGCATCAGTGCCAGACAGACCCAGACAGTCTCGACGCAACAAATACTCAAAAACGTTTGCATAGTCAGAACTTACGGGGTTTGCAGCCAAATCCCGTCGCCACTGGATGAGTGGGTGGAAAAGACGGAAAGGAAGCAAAAGTCCTGATTTAATTTTTGTACAAGATACGCAACTACATACAGAAGAAGACATCCAGGAACAGAAGTCCCAGTGGGACCGTACCTGAAACGAAAGCACATGAACACGTCGCTTAGTTACTGGACCACAACGGCCACTAAATCCGCAGGCTTGGGAATCCTAGTATCCCCAGAAATATGCGGCAGGGTAAAACCGTGGAGAAAGCCCAGTGGACATCTCGAATAATGGCGGTAGAACTAGACAAGTGGCTCTTAATCAACATTTACGCGCCACCCGACCCCAAACAAAGGGAACTTTTTACGGTGAAGTGGATCAATGGGTCCAAAACCATGAGTCGGTAATCATTGCAGGCGATTTTAACTGTGTTCTGGATCACAAACGCGACAGACGTACGCATAGGGCAGCAGGGAGAGGATCAACCGAAAGTGCGCAACTGCAACAACTTTTACGGAAGAATGATTTCACAGATGCTACATTGTTAACTCGGCACTTGGAAGAAGAAGACAATGAATATGACCCTCTCAAATTTTTTTACGTTCTGGCGAAATGACGGTGCGAGTAGGATAGACAGATATTACGTGAAAGGAGAACCGTACACCCAGGTGCAGTGGGTGGACGTGAACGCCGCTGCGTGGAATTCTGATCACCGTGAAGTCCGTTTAGAAGTCTCCTCCGCGACCGGGGCACAGCACCACGGAACCACGAAGACGTATTACCCAATACAAAGCGGCCGCCCAAAGCGCATTCAAGATGCGATAACAGCCAGACTAGACCCGATCATTAGTGCTCTGGAATTATGCGATAACCCTGTCAAAGAATGGGATAATGTTGTCCAAAATATCCAGAGAATGCTCGTCCAGGTAAAAACGGATGATAAAAACAAACCCGCCGCTATTTTGAAAGCATCCGGGCAGCCACCACCACAATATACGAGTCAAGAACGGAAATTCAACAAGCAGAGCAAGTTAATGCTCGGCAGACAGCAGCTCGATCATTTGGTCGCGCACTGCAACCTACCATTGAGAACACTAGACTGTTTTTTCAACGAAATGCTGATCGCCAAAGAGATCAAACAATCTCCGCCATCGACCCATCACCGGGTCATTTCTACAATGATGACTATCCGATTGAGGAACGCATGGCAGCAGAGCGGAGCCATAGTTTAGGGGCATCGCATGCTACGGTTCACCCAGCCAACCTGGAGGCTAAATTCAAAAAGTTGGTCAATGTTCCTGACAGTCAAAAATTAACAGAAGAGGAAGCCCAAAATCTTGTAACTCCTATTCACCAAGGTGAAATCAGAGCGGTAATTGACCAACTCAAACGCCACAAGAGTGGGGGACAACAGGCCTCAACCATGACTTTTACAAAGACTTTAAAGACGAATTGGCGTCCGGGCTGACCAGGTTATTTAACGCGGTCCTAGATGGAAAAGGGGTGCCGGACTCTTTCTTAGAGGCTATCATAGTACCTCTTCGGAAAAAGGGGGACTCGACTGACGCCATGGACTACAGGCCAATTTTGTTATTGAACACAGCGTACAAATTATTTAGCCGCATTATAGCGGAGCGTGTACACGAAGTCTTGTCAAAACTAATTAGTCCTTCTCAACATGGGTTCGTCAGGGGATGGTCAATCGATAAAGCGGCTACAATTCTCCGAGCAACAACTGATACTAGCAACGATGATTCAAGTGATTGGGAGGAAGGTCAGGTGTCTTTGAGCATTGACATACGAAAAGCCTACGATGCCCTTGATCGTCATTTCCTGAAATTGATTCTTCGTGAATATGGATTTAATTCGAAGTTTACGAATGTCATCGATGACATCCATGAAGGGACCATTGCCCGATTTTTGGTAAACGGACAACTCTCTCAGGACTGGCAAGTGAGATCAGGCACACGCCAGGGTTGTCCGGTTGCCCCTCTTCTTTCAACCTCGCAATACACACGCTAGCCCAAGCGATAAACAGGAGCTCCAACATCAAAGGAATCCGAATTGCTGGGCCTCATGGATATCGCCACAAATTCACAGGATTCGTGGATGATAGCACCATTTTCTCGACTCACTGAAAGAGTTGGATACGGTCAAACAACTTCTCAATGATTTTGGAGAGTTGTCCGGCCTCCATGTACAGCCAAAGCAAAGTGTACTAATTGGTCTCAATACCCGGAACACCCTCACAGTGTGGAACGGGTTTCCTGTTTTGCAACCACACGAGACGACTAGGCAACTGGGGTATTGGATAGGGAACCGGGATGCCACAAACGAAAACTGGAACATCCGCATTGAAAAAATTCAAAGAAGGTTACGCATCGCGACAACAATGAGTAACTCTGTGGTGCAAAGAGTGCAGTTATTTAATGCAGTCGCGTTACCGTCGATTCTGTACACGGGTAAGCAGTACCTACCATCCAAGAAAATGCTAGTAAGACTGGACAATTTGCAGAAAATGTTTGTATGGAAGGGATCCACCTTAACGGAGCCATCCCGACACAAACTTAGTCCCGCTTTAGTTTTTTCGCCCGTCCAGGCAGGAGGACTAGGACTACAGAGTATTTCCCGAGCGCTCCGTGCAACTAGATGTAATTTGGCCGAAAGATGGATTAATGGGGCCGATGATGTCTACAAGGAAGCATGGCATAACGTCGTTCACCCCGGGGTGGAAACCAATAAGCACTGCTGCTCATTCCGACCCACGACAGATGAAATGATTAGAAAAAAACTGATAGGGTGTCAAGGAATGACTAGAGTCTCCGCGCAATGCATTGGCAAATTGGAGCTCTGGGAAGCCCAAACTCAATCAGTATCTACTTTGCTCCTTTTCGAAGCCGCGCAGCCTCCACCGCAGACACAGAGCACAACGTACACCTCCTATTACTGGACGGACGAGCAGACTTTAGGATACTCCACTACTGCGAATCCATGGAGAAAAACTTTCCCGGAAGGCACAGACTTTTGCTCCAATCGTCCTGGGTTGATAATGCAGCAGTTGTGGACAGCCAAGGGAAACCTCTGCGACAAAAAGACTTTCCGATGATTAAAAATTGCTCCATTCAAGACATAACAACTTTCAGCGCTCGAGATTATGACGACTACGGAATTCACTGTATTAAGATTCGACCACCAATGACGGAACCAAGCTGCCGCTTTACGAATCCGCGTAAGATTCAAAACTGGTGCAGTTACGTCTCTGCCAGTGTGCCTTGTAATATGTGGAGCGTACATGGCGAAGAAGTAAAGGCTTTTTCTTTGCCGACACTACACCACCGTCTTTATTGGACCGTGCAAGAACTCAAGGAAACGCAGGTGATTGCAGCAAGTAAGGGCAGCAGGGACAATCTACCAGTTTTTCACATGATCAAAGGAGACGACGGATGGGAGTGAAAATGGCATGGGTGGATGCACACTGCCAGTCCAGTGATTACTACCAGGAATTACAAGCATGTATAGGGGAGTTGGCATTAGTTTCCGAGCACACCCCAAGAAAGTAAGTACCCGTGGCAAGCGCACAAGGATACGCATGCGAAGCATATCGCCAAAGCTTTACGGAAACAGCGCACTAAACGGTCCAAGCTCCACAACTACTACAACTTGAACCCGATGATAGACAAGATAAAAACTCGAGCTGAGCAATCAGAGTGGGGCCAAGCAGCTCTCCAACAAAGCCCTGCACAACTCTGGAATAGGGATGGGCTGTACACGGACTACCAGAACTGGACTATCTACCGCATTGCTTTGGGAGTGCTCAGCCTGAGGCACCCGGGATGGCCCCAAAACCGAGGATGCCCGGAAGCGCAATGTCAATGTCCTGAAGAAACGATTGATCACCTTATCTGGGACTGTGACAAAGCAATCAAGGCATTGGCAGCATGGATCCGTCCTTGGCTGGGAGGACAATGCACCGACACACGTACAGGAACTTCGCAACGCTGCAGCCAGCAGGACAGCACCTACCATATCGATATCATTTTGGCGTTTGCTCAGTAGTGTATTGGAAGATGGACGTACCAACACACTGAAGCGATGCGAATGCTCTGGCAAATTTGGGCGACAACTACACCCGCAATGTTATGGCGGTTACGAGTTGATGCGGTCTTCAATGAAAACCACATCAATCAGGAAGTCACCACAGCCGCGGTCACCACAGCAGAACAATACCAAGTCCACGCTATCTCGAGTGCGTGGAAACGAAATCCAGTGAAAAGGGTACAAGGAATTTGTCTGGGCATGTGCCAACAATTAATGAACATAGCAAACCGACACCCTACGCCAACGGAGATACAAGCATGTGTCCTTGATGTCGCCTACAAGAAGACAGCACAGGGCACGTGGAATGGAGGCTGGGTATTATACCAGCACGGCAGCGGCACAACCTGGGAGGCAACAAATGCCAGCAGTTTGACGACGGCAGCGCACCACTCCCAAATCGAAGTGGTGAAGCAAGTGGTTCTCCACGGGCTCCAAAAGCTCCAGACAGAAACTCCGCTACACCGCGCATTTTTGAGAGTGAATACTCTGGACAAGAAGCTCCGGAGACATTTGGAACAAAAGGACAACAACATGACGGATCTCCGAACAATTACGAACAAGGTATTTGGAATTATCTGGGAGCAACCATCAACTGCGAGGCTCAAAGCCGCGAAGTTTCTCGCAACTATGGGAACTACTCAAGAGATCAACATAAACGCCACCAACACAAGCGCAATATCTGACTTCATACGAACATCGGCACCGCAACACTCTGCGAGTGTTGCAGGTGCCGCAAGAAAGACACCATACATTGTCTCGCGTCTTACTGCATATCAGGCTTCTATAGCAAACAAAAAGTAAAAATAACACCAAATAGAAGGCCATTTTAACACGTTCACACAGACGTATTTTGACGACATCTTCGTCCATAGCCGAGCCGAGCAAGGCCATACGGCTATGGAGGTGCATTTGAAGCACCTCCGTGGAGTGTTCGAGGTCATGAGAGCCAACAAGCTCTATGCCAACATCGACAAGTGTGTCTTTGCGGCCCCCGAGATCAAGGTTCTCGGTTGCTTTGTCAGCAACGTAGGAGTCCGGGCAGACCCGAGAAGGTGAAGGCCATCTCTGCTTGGCCAACACCTCGGTCTCAGAAAGACCTTCGAAAGTGGTTGGGTCTAGCCAACTACCTGCACAAGTATAGTGCCGGCTATGCGAGTCTGGCTAAACCTCTGTCAGACCTCCTTAAGAAGGACTGTGACTGGTGCTGGGAGCACCGTCACCAAGACGCTTTCGACAAAGTCAAAGCAAGTCTGCAGCAAGCACCGGTCTTGGCACTGCCAGACGAGACGAAGCCGTTCAGCATCGTCTGTGACGCTTCCGACTATGCAATCGGTTGCGCACTACTTCAGAACGACGCGGACGGACGCGAGCGAGTTATCTCGTTCCAGTCCAGGCAGCTCAAAGCGGCCGAACGGAATTACCCAGTTCATGATAAGGAACTCCTTGCCATGAAGTATGCGCTCGTGAAGTTCCGAGTGCATCTTCTGGGCTCCAAGCCCTTTGTGATCTATACGGATCACGCGTCTTTGCGGACGGCGACTAACTCGCCACAACTCACAGAGAATGGCGCGTTGGCTGTC
>JAAKBD010000374.1:0-130542 GCA_012656105.1 Phytophthora syringae | reverse complement strand
ATCCCGGGCCAGTGGAAGTGACGCCTCAGGCGCTGATCGTCCTGCCGATCCCCTGATGACCACCTTCCAGACTCGGTGATAGTGGTGAAGGATATCGTCGCGCAACGTTTCAGGGACGACCAATTTCATGATCGTGTCCCGATCCTCAGCGGCGTCGTCTCCTCTCGTCTGGTAGTACAAGAGTCCACCTTCGCCCTCTTCGTACTGAGTCGCGATCTTGCTACAGTTCTTCGCCTCGCGTTCCGACAGCTGGTCCAGATCTCCTCGGAGATAGTTCTTCAAGTTCGCGATCCATGTCTCCTCGTCTTGCGCCGTCCGGATCCGGTCGAGCCGTAATCGCTGGACTATCAGCTCGTCGAGAACCTCTGGGTCTGTTCTTGGGCCGACGTGGCTCGCGTCGCTGCCAACGGGTAGTCACTGACAAGACAGAAACTGTCTTTCCTCCCACGGTCGCGTCCGTCGGCCTCGTTCATCGCTGGGGATCGCGTCCTTCGTTCGCGTCTCTCTTCAGGGTCGGTTGGATCCTTCGCGTCTGAGACGGCGTCTCCCGTTTCGAGTCCTCTGGGTCGTACGATCTCCGGCAGGCGGTTCAGCGTCTTGAGGTCTTGGATCTCCTCATGGCCGCGTACTTCCACTCCGTCCTGGCGTTGAAGAGCTTGCCCTGCTAGCAGGTCGGCACTGGCATTCCAGTCTCGGCGCACATGAAACAAGTCGTGATTTGGGCCAAGCCTGCAACGCGTCCCTGGCTCGTTGTCGAAGAAGTTTCAGTCCGGGAGACTTGCAGTCCATTTCCTCTCGCATCTGTCGGATGACGAGATTGGAGTCTCCACAGACGATCAACCGGGTGACTTCCAGTTCTTCCAATAGCGAGTATCCCAGCAGCATGCCCCGGTATTCGGCTTCGTTGACGGTGAGGTCGGCGGCGTAACCGATGCGGCTCGGACTACGTCCCAGCCCGGCAACTTCCACACCACAGCGCTGAAAGCTCCACCCTCGCGTTTGCTCTTCGCTGATCCGTCGAAGCTCATCACATGGAGTTCTTCGTCGGGTTCGATGGCGGGGACCGGGATCATGGTGATCTTAGACGAGCGTTTTCTCGGCGAGATATTTTCCAGGCCAAGTCCACGAACGTCCGGGGTGTGATGCTCGCGGCTAGCGTCCCGAGTATCTCTTCCTCGCCTTTCATCGACTTGCAGATCTCCAATTTCCACGGTGAGAGCATTGCGGCCCACTGTGATAGTCGGCCTTGTAGCCCCTTGGATCTGAACAGCCACGCCAGCGTCGAGTGTCGCGAGAGGACGCGGATCTTGCGTCCTGCCAGCATTGTGAAGCAGTCGGTGAGGATCCGTAGCAGGGCCAGGATCTCCTTCTCGACCATGTCGTAATTCAACTCGTTGGGCTTCAGCGTGCGGCTGGAGAACTTCACCGGCATGTGTACTTCGTCATGCTCCTGCGTCAACACAGCTGAGATAGCCCAGTCGCTTGCGTACAGGATCACCACGGGTTCACGATCCTCGTCGAAATGTTTGAGCATTGGCGTCGCCGCGAACTTGATCTTGAGAGCGTTGAACGCGTTCTGGGCGTGGGCCCATTTCTCTTGAGAGCGCGTTTCTGGTCGAGCGGCGCGTTCTTCGAAGTCGGCTTCCGAGAGCGAGTAGAGCACTGCGGCGTACACTGCGAAATCTGCAATGAACCGGTGGTAGTAGTTGAGACTACCGAGGAACGACTGCAGGCCCTTCAATGTACGCGGGAAAGCGAGTGACGCCAGGGATTCCAGATTTTTCGGTTTCGCTTCGAGGCCGTTCTTCGACACCTGGTGTCCCAGGTAGCTGACCTTCGACATTCCCCACTCGCTCTTTTCCACGCTCACGGAGAGGTTGAACATCTCGAATCTTTCCAGCACGCGTTCCACCCGGTCGCACATGTCGTCCCACGACGTCCCACCTATCAGGATATCGTCGATGTAAGACCGCCGTCCCAGGATCGAGTCTTCGCCCGGGGTTCCGGCTCTCCTTTGTTGAAGACGTCGCGGGCGTCACGTCCCAGAGGCAGCCTCCAGAAGCCATAGAGCGCGTTGTCGATCAGTCGCTGGTATATCTGTGGCGCGTTGCACAAACCGAACGGCATTCGCAGCCATTCGAAGAGGCCGAATGGAGTAATGAAAGCCGAGATCAGTCGGGCTCGCTCTGTCATCGGGACCACCCAGAAACCGCTTGCCATGTCCAACGAGCAGTACCACAGGTACTTGTCCAGATCTTCCAACAGATCGTTGACCAGTGGCATAGGGTATACCATCAGCTGCGTCAGTCCGTTCACCAACCGGTAGTCGATGCAGAGTCGAATGTCGACTCCGTTCTTCTTGATAATCACGACGATGGGGGACGCCCACGGAGATGTCGAGGACCGATCATCTTCGCGCTAAGCAGACCTTTGAGCAGTTTGGACACTTGTTCTCGATATTGAGGCGGTATCTTGCGTACGCGTTGGGCGACGGGTTTCGCATCTCCTACGTCGATGTCGCAGACGACGCCGATGGCGGCAGGTGGCAGGGCGTTGCCTTTCCCGATCATCCATCTCCTCTTCTTCCAGATGATTCTTCGCAGCCGGTCTTCGGCTTTGGCGGCTTCTTCGGGAGTGACGCCCGTCGGCCGTCCCACCTTGAGGTCTTCCATCTTCACCTCTGCGGTCAGCGAGATCTCGGGCAGAACAGCCATCTCTGCTTCCAAATCTTCGGCGAAGAGTTCTGACCCTTCATGGAGCAAGACAGCGTCGTCCGCGTAGTTCATCGCGACCGTTTCGGGCACGCGATCCCCATCAGGCGGCTCCTCGAGGTCACCCGTTTCAGCTGTCTCAGATATTGGGTCCAGCCGGGGCTTCCTTCCGAGTTCTCCGGCTTTGCTTCTGCGCTTCGTTCATCTGCGCTCTCACTTCGCAATCTTCCGGCTGGCTCGCACTTCGCCTTCGGCACCTCGGTTTCCAGGAGCGCGTCCCTCGTCGGCAGACCTTCCTCGACTTGAGTCGCGTCCGTCGCCGCCGTCGCGTCTTCCGTTGCCTGTGCCTCGTTCGTCCGCGTGGCCTTCACTGGAGCGACTCGCGCCGCTGCTTTTGGTGCAAGACGCGTCTGTGGCTGATGGGCGACTGGCGTCTCGGCTGCGCTCCGCTTCAAGATCCTTCGCGGAGTCTTGTATTCGGGATGGTCTACCAACGGCGTACTCGGTTCCTCGGGAGGTTCCACATCGTCCGCGTCGCTGGTGGCGCCATACGCCAAGTTCTGCCACTCCTGGTAACGTCGAGACCCTGGTCGCACGAAGCCATGTTCACGTGGCAGGGATTCTGCCGACATCCAGTATCCTAGTATCTCGTGAGCGTCCAGCAGCGCCGCTTTATCGCCGACGTTGGTGACTCGCAGGTATGTGCGTCTCCCGTTCTGGTTCTTCACATGACTGGTGACCCACATCTTCCCGCGTTTGACCCACAACTGCGGCAGAGTCCGATCTGGCCGTAGCACGACGTCCAGCGTTTCTCTGGGCTCCAATTTCTCCGGCTCTGACACCGTGATGGTCCGTTTCTTCTCGCCGTACAACGGTCTTCGGCCGACCATCGTGATGCCAACTTCGTCTGGCAGGCGCGCGGTCCCGTCCGCCGAATCAATGCGGACGCCCGCGGGCACCATGAAGTTCATCCCCAAGATCGCGTTCTGGCCCACCAGATCCCCGATCCAGATGTCCAAGAAGTAGACCAAGTTCCCGCGAGGGTTACCTTGACCTTCGTCTTGCCCACCGTGTAATACGTCTCGTCCCTGATGCCCACGCACGTTTGGGTAACGCTCGTGTCGATTTGGCAACCTACCTCACGAGCAAAGGTGGTGTCCAGGATGGACACCTCGGCGCCGGTATCGAGCAGCAGCATGGCGCGACGATTATTGAGTTTTCCGTGGATCTTGGCTTGTCGGTACCATTTGTCCGGCGCGTAATGTTTCCATATCCGCGTCGTTCTCCCGGTTGCAAGTCGATCAGTCCCCGCGCGTCTTCCCGCTCAAATTCATCGGCGGATCGGACGGCAGCGACTTTAGGACTCCGCGCTGGGGCGGTACGTTCCAAGTTTTTCCACATGTATTATCATTCAGGGGTCCGGACTCTCACTAACCTCTCGTTCCAGGTCTCGGGCCACATATGCATAGACGGAAACTGATCGCTCGTCTCGTACTGGTTTCAAAACCAGCGAGCGATCTAGTTTAACATCTTTTCGGCCTGGGGTGGCAACAACCACGCGTATTTCTGCGGGCTGAACCAAGAGCGAAGTTGATTGAAGAATTCCTCCATCGGGCACTCTCAAGCATCATGAACTTCCCCACAAGCCTTGCACGTTCTCAAACATCGGTCAGTCGGGTGGTGTCCGCCGCACTTCTGGCAAGTCAGCAGACCCCAGCAGTCTCCTTCCGTGTGGCGACGCGATCCACAGTGGCTACATCGAGGACGGTCGCGTCTCTCGTCAGTGTCGGGGTTTTGGCGCGTAGCTTCACCTGGGGGCCCTGGCCGGCAACCATCAACCGAGCCCGATCGTCTTCATCGCGATCTTGGTCGTACATCTGGTCGTCGTTGTCGAGAGCTTCGCGTCCCGAGTCATAGTCGTCGGACGCGACCTGATCGCGTGGACCGCACGTGGTGGTGGAGGTGGAGCTGGTGCCTTCTGGCCGAACTTGTTGGAACCAAACAGGGCTTTCTTCTGCTGGGCCATCCCCCGTTGGAGTGCTCGGAGTTTCTTCTCCAGAGTCGCGACGTCCGGTACTTCCATGAGTGTCAGTCGAGAGGCGAGTTCTTGCTCCTGAGAGCCGAGGGTGCTGATGAACAAGTCCACGTGCTCGCGCTTTTGCTCGGGTGTGCCGTCTTCGTAATGGACCTTGGCACGCATTCCCGCCACGTTGAGCCGATACAAGTACTCGAGCGGTGTCTCGTCGGGGTGACGTGACGCATGCTAATAGCGACTCGCCATGGAGACTCCTTTGCCACAGTACTGGACACGGAATTGTTCCATCAGGTCTGACCATGACTTTCGGACGTCCCGCGAGAGTTGCAAGTACCATTGGCGCGCAGGACCGGTCATCAGGTCACCGAATAAAGCGCAGACCTCGTCTCCCGACATTCCGTCTCTGCGAGACGCGGACTTCACGCGATTCAGCCAAGCTCTCGCCTTCTCTTCGCTTGTGTCTCGGCCATGGAACTCTTTCAGCTCGGAGAACGCCGAAAGACGCACTCTTGCTACGCCTGGGCTGGCGCCCACTGTTGCCGATGAGATCGCCGCCGCGTTGCCCGGAGACGCGTTGTCCAGATCGAACAGGTCGTCGGGGTCTTCGTCTCGCGGATGTGGTGGAGTCTCTCGTCGAAAAGATGAGTGCGAGCTCACCGACTCCATAGCCACGTCGATTTCTCCCAGCGTCGGTGGTTCCGGGGTTACCGGGGCCGCTGCTGGCGTGGGGGACGTGGGCTGGCGCATCATGGTCGACTGCATCAACCTGAGGATCGCGTCCTCGAGCGCCTTGGGAATGGCTCCGTCTTCGGGGGCGGAGGCGTCGGCTGACCCATGGGGGTCGCGTGACTTGCTAGCGGAGCCGCCGGTTGCCTTGCGGGCGTAGGACGCGTCGCTGGCTGGGCCGGGGCTGCCGTGCTGGCGTTGGGGACTTCATCGTCAACCGCTTGAGAGACTCGATGCTGCTGTCGGAGTCGTCGATACTCTCTATGCTCATGGAGTATTGTTCCTTGAACGACGACGGCCGCTTCCGTCCTTGCGGTTCTGCGACGGGTTCGGATGGAGACATTGCCTTCGCCATTGGCTCCGATGTCACCTCGAACGTTCCCGCCAAGGAAGCCAGAGGTTCCAGTATGACGGCGATCGCGTGCTTCCAGTCCTCAAGGTCCCAGTCGAACACTCTCTCCATCTCGAAGGCTCCCAGCACAAATCCCGATTCTCGGAGTATCTTGAAGAGCGTCTGTGCGGCTTGTAGCACGCTTGTGAGCTCCTCTAAGACGGGCCTGTGGAACGGGCCGGTGAACTGTCCGATCAGCAGAGGACGCAGGAACGCCAGGACCAAGTTCTCCTCGACCTGCCGCGGCAGCGCCGCTCGGTTGAGATTGAAGCTTATCTCTTCCTCGGTCGGGATCCGTCCCGCGTGAGCGACTTCCTTGCTGGGCAGCTTGTACAAGCTCCCGTCGCCGGCGTCCGGAGATCGGGTCTTGCCCTTCTTCTTTTTCTTCTTGCCCTTAGGCTTGGCAGCTTTGGGGGCGGGGGTTTTCTGGTCGTCGGTCCTTGCGGACTTCGGACCGGGAGGACCTTGAAGTAACTCAAGCTCCTTGATGGCTTCTAGCGAAGCCATATCGGGAACGGCGAACTGTTCTTCGTACGCCTCCAATTCATCGCTGGTACCATGGCCTGTCGTATAGGTTCCCTCGGAGCTATGCGACGCGAACAACCTCTCTTCAATCTCGCTCCCAGTCGACGGGGCTCTCATCTCAGTCCCTGGCCTTGCCGCTACTTCTTCATCTTGAGTAGTACTCCCGGGTCGCGGCACCATTGTGGAAGAGCGCCCTCGCAAAATGAATGCAAGTGTGGACTTCTACAAACCCGAAGCGTGAGCGACGGGGTTTTCCCGGTTGTTGAGTAACGTATCTCCTGATGGAGTGCGGTCGTCGACGTTCTTGGTCTTGAAGACGGCGATCCTGGCGTAGAGCGGATGGTCCTCACTCTACGTCTTCCTTGTTCTAGCGCTCTGCACAGTCACAGATGACGCCCTCTCTCTCTCTCTTGACCTTGGTCCGCGCGGTTATCGGGGCGCGTCCTTGGTCGTTGTGTGCGGCGGTTATCAGGCCGCACGGTCCTTCGCGTTCGGCGCCGGGTTATCGGGCGACGCCTTGGCGGTATCGTTTAACGTGCCTTCCTTTCCGACACGGGATCTTGGGGGTGAGAACCGACTCAACGGACGGGGACGGGGCCGCGGTTGTCGGGGCGGCTTGTCGACGGACGCTAGTCTTACAACGAAAGACTTCTTGGTTGCTTGTCTCTTAGAGAACTCAGGCGAAGGAAGAAGAGCTTTGCGTATCACAAAGTATATTCGGAACTGAGCCATACTCTATCCCTACGGTCTATCCCTACCGATCCTTCGATCTTCCCTTTTCTTACCTAGCCCTAACCTGACGTGCTTCCCGCGGTCCGGCTTGAACCTGATTTGTACCCTATACCGTGTACCGCGTCTCACGATCTGAGAGACGCGTCTCTCGATGCCAAGGACGGGGTCTACAGACGAGCCGACTCAGAATCCGAATCAGACTCAGATCTGAGCTCTGGGTCCGTCGCCATCAATCGGGGTCCCGTCGCTGCCCTCTGGCGACATTCGCGTTTCTCCCGTCTCTTCTGGGGCCGCTACACCACAATTGCTTCACGCTGGACGGGGTCCGCGATAAGCGGCGGGCCCGACAGACCAAAAGCCAGCAGACGAACCACATCCGACATCTCGGTGCGACGCAGCTGAGCGTCCTTCTGTATCAGCGCTTCAAGGGAGGTGAGACTCACTGGTCCGACTGGGGTCGACTGAATAACGCCCGAAGTAGTGTCGTCTCGAATCCAGCGGACCAGGAGGAGACGCGCGAGAAGAACCAAGACTAGACTCGTGGGAAATTGCCAGATCGATGAACGAGCCATCTCGTCCACCGCCAGTCCCAGAAGCACTGACCGTCGACCCGGCAGACATCTCCTTACCTTGAGCGGGAGTCGGCGAACGACCGTTAGGTGAACTGAGAGAACCGGAAGTCTGTAAGGGCAAGGTGGCGAGTTAGCACAGGCATGACCATGAACCGGGAAATGTCGGACCGTACCTCATCAGCTTCAGGACCTGACGGAGACTCCGACATACTGCGGAGAAGATCCAACTGGCGGATGCTCGACTTGATAACGAAGACCAATGGCTACGACACTCACCAGCTCGGCTCGTGTCATAGCCGGGGCAGTTGTGGTATAGTAAACCCAAGTTTCGGCCAAGACCTCAACTAGGCCACCCTATGCTAGGCCGAAATCAGGAACGACCCAACTAGTGTGGCCACACTTCGGACTTAAGCCGACCAACGGACGACAGACGACCGAAATGTTGGTGGCCCGGCCGTTTAGAGGCAGTTGACTCAGCCAACCGTCGGCGAGCACGGCTAACCGCCGAGATCTGGTCTGAAGAGTCGGGTTGCCCGTTGAAGGTGACAAAACGCCCTGTCAAGAGTCCGGTTGCTCAATTAAATTAGAGCAAACTCCGACCATTCAAGCCCAAATCGGCTCGGCGAAGAGGCAATCGACTCGACTTAGAGGGCGTAGAGATCTGAAACGATCACATTTTACTTGATATTTGTAACCAGAACTAGGAAACAATTAGCAAGAGCTCCACAGAGCCCTAGAAACAATACAGAGCAGAATCTTCCAAGTTCTAACCAAACTGCACACTCCGGTAAGTCCCTGCGCGGGCTGGATTATGTCTGCCGTCGGTCCCAAGAGGAATAACTTGCGCAAAGAAGACAAGTCGACACGGGATAGGGTGAACCTCGTTTTGCGCGCTCAACTAATCTTGCTCAACTAGCAAGTCGACTACGCCGGATAACCGGGTGCCGTGACACTTCAAGTCGAGCAGCCTTTGCTCTCGCCGCCCTGTAAAAGCGCTCACGCGCCGTCCCCCACCCATTGGTGACTGGCTCAGGTCCCACAGGAGATAGTTCGCTCGACTATACTCTGACGACCAAATTTGACTGGCTTAGTCGACTGGTTCCTACGCAAACGAGACACCGCTGTCCTGGAAGGGTCGAACCGCTGGGTCAACTCAGCACCGGCTTTGTTCGCCGACGTGTCGGCGATTGTTGTGTGCTAATTGAGATCATTACTAATGGATTTCTGTACCTTTCCTTTCCTCACTATCGCAACACCATACTTCCCCTGAATGGTATTCGAACAACCTGGGATTTTGGGCTGGGGTGTGGCTTCCCGGAGCGAGATCTACTCACGCCGCGGACGACACACGGACGGCTCCTTCGGATGGACGGGCCAAGCACGCACTGTCGATACAGCAGCGCGCAGGAGACTAGAGTTCACTCAGTCGAGGCAATGGTGAGTCGAGTCTCACCGCCGTGCGCACCGTGAAGATTTCGTTGAGGGTGTGACGGTGGCTTCAAAACGACCATCGCAGTAGAGATGCTGAGAAGAAGAAGACAAACCAAGCAACAGCCGCGGAGGGGGGTAAGTATTAAAGAAGAAGCGTGTCTGAAGCCGTCAAATAATAGAGCGCTTGCTTAGCATGCGAGAGGTACAGGGATCGATACCGTGCTTCCCCACTGTGATCCTATTACACTAATAAACCAATTGGCAACAGCACTGTCCCAAATATGCACTTCGCGGTTCTCTGCGAAAACGCCGACCTTGAGTAACACTTTCTTTTCTTCGGTATCGCAGTTGTAGCGATGTTTCCGAAAGTCGGCTGAAAAATCTTTTGTGTATGCATTCTAATGTGATACTTTTCTACCCCTTTCTACATGGTATGTAAAATCCTCGTGTTGCTACACCAATTTTGGCCCGAGACGTTCTTTTCAACGACCTATTGCGCACTAGTACTAATCGATATGAAACTAGGTCGTCTTGACTTGTGCAGATATTTCCGATAATGTATAATAACACATTTTTTATTATGATTTTTGGATGTGGTTGCCTTTGTAAACACCGTACAAATGTACCCTCTTACAGGCTTTGAGAGTTGAACGAAATTGCATGATCGCGATCGCGTCAACTTGCAACACAACAGCTCACTCTTATTGTACTGGCCATAATAGTTGATGCCAGGAATTCTAACATGTGCATGGTTTCCGTTGTAGCTCGGTTAATATTAGCCGTAGACTCTTCAACCGACCCGCAAAACGACCGCAAGGATTCCCTCGATTGCATTGCATAGTTCGTTTGGCGTGAAGCCAACTGCAGAATGGCTAAGGGCAGGAAGTAGAGTGAAGATGCGAGGAGCATGATCGTGAGCGCCTACAAATACTTCCTCGCCCTGAGAGAAGTAAACACCGTTGCGCCCGGGTGGACGCGCGAACAGGTTGCTAAGTGTCTTGGGACGTCCATGAGCACAGTAGACCGCGTCTGAAGAGCCTACCAAGACCAAGAAGCGTCCGAGTCTCTTCTCGTAAGTCACCATCTGCCATCTTAACGTTAAATATCAACTACCTGTATAACATTATGCAAATCTGATGAATCGATAATGATATCAAGGGTAGGGAGAACTAGGAACCTCTAAACTAAATATGATGCAGTGTGGACGATTTGATTTGGTTGAAATCAACATTTCTTGGTTGAGCAGCACCGGCGAGCAAAAATGGCTCACGTCCCCTAAACACCATCTGGTTTGCCGTATGGTTTGGCAATTGATCCAATGACTGCGTTGGGTTTTGGATGATCACCGACTAATCCTATTTGAGCCCTTTCCCCAAACGTTTGAGTGCTCTGAGCGCATTGATTGCGAGAGGGATATCTCAAAAGGAGGCCGAATTCGGCAAATCTGACCTCAAAATCGGAATCTACGCCGAAAACTACCCCTTATATCTAACTATCGCATATGGAAAGTACCAGCTTGCAGCCTTAAGTACCGCCCCGCAGTGACCTTATAGCAACAAAGCATCTGCGCCCTGAGCTCACTTGGACGCCGGTGGGCATCGTAGAGTTGTTTTGGCTATACTCCAGGAGTATTTGAGTTAATAGGGCATCAAGTTACTTCGAAGTACTATTTCCTATCTCAGCCTTCGCGTAGCCCTAGTACTTCGGACTTTTATACGCTTTATCATATTCTAGGGGTAAAAAGCTCGTCAAGTCAGTACAATACTTCAGCACAGTATTCTGTGCTCGGGTCTCCGATCTCGTCTGGTCGATACAGGCAATCTATCTTAAAAAATCGATTCTGGGTGGACCACATAGCGGATTTGTGGCTGTGTGTGCCACATCGCGAACTTCGCGTTTCAGAACCCCATCGGCACGTTCAGCATCATGGAAGACGTTGGGCTCGACCGCAAGCTGGTGATCATCGGTCCCACGGACGTGGGCAAGACGTCCATCACCATGCGCTACTGCCACGGCAACTTCTCCACGCCCACGTCGGCCACCATCGGCGCCTCGTTCCTACAGAAGCGCGTGATCGTCGGGGACGACGGCGGCGCCCGGCGGAAACTGACGCTGCAGATCTGGGACACGGCCGGCCAGGAGCGGTTCCGCTCCATGGCCCCCATGTACTACCGCAACGCCAAGGCGGCCATTTTGGTGTTCGACCTGCAGAACGAGGCGAGCTTCGAGAAGATCAAAGAGTGGCTGCAAGGTGCTTGCTGCCCTTGACTGGCTTCTCCCTTGGTAGAATCAATCAGCACCCACTTAACCCTTGTCTTTTGCTGTACTGTACGTTGGTGCTACTATGACAGACCTGCAACATCACGTGGGAGACGACATAGTGCTAGCGGTCGTGGGCAACAAGAGCGACGTGCCGTCCGACTTCGACTTCTCCAAGGCGCAGCAGTTCGCGGACGAGATCGGCGCGCTGGTGTTCCGTACAAGCGCCAAGTCAGGCGAGGGGTGCAGGCGTTATTCGAGAGTCTGGCAGTGCAACTGCTCAAGAAACACGACCAGGACCAGCGGACACGAGGCCGGGACGGATCCAGAGCAGGCAGCGCGACAGGCCACGACTCGTACGGCTACGAAGGCCAAAGCCCCGTGATTTTGAGCCAAGCCAATGCCTCGGGAAGCAAGTCATCCAAGGGTGGCTGCTGTTAGTTCGTCTACAGGTCAACACAACGCACACGTATAGAACGGTCGGTGCCAGAGGCTGCATGGCATGGAGGAGGGAGAGCAGGGCGAGAGAGAGGAAGAGAGCATCATGTCGTCAACGGGGCACAAAACGCTACGTTGACGCCATGGATGCTAGCTAAGGATGTTTTTATTCACACAAGAAACCAGTCACGTTTCGACTCGTTGAGTGTGCATCTTCATTGCTTGAGTAGAACTGACGTACACGCAACAACGAAGAAAGACAAACAGGCTCAACTTCAACTGAGGCGCACATGAGCACGACGTTGTAAGTTCTTCATTTAGTCGTCGGCTTCTCGCCACCGGCTACGGACACGAGCGAAAACTCGTTTGCTACAGACGCAGGACGATGGATGGATAGATGTCCTCCACTAGCCTACGCCACGTTCACTCGTGGCCCCGTTTCGCCACCAAAAGATTTGCCTTACTGCTGGCTCGAGTTGGCGAGCACTGTGTTGATCTTGTCGATCTTGGTGGCGAGCGACAGGTCAATGAAGTAGTTGCCGATCTGCACCTTGAGGCCGCCCAGGATCTCGGGGTCCACGATCGTCTCCAGCAGCAGCTTCTCGTCCTTCTCCACGCGGGCGCCGAGGGCCTTCTTGACCTGGTCCAGCTGGGCCTTGGTCAGCGGGTCAGCCGACGTCACCTTGGCCTGCACCTCCGCGGTACGCGCCCATGAGCTTCTTGTAGGCCGAGATGACGCTCTTGACGTCCGGCAGCCGGCCGTTCTCCGCGAGCACCTCGAAGAGGCCCGCCACGGGCTTGGAGAACTTGGCCTTCTCCATGACCTTGGAGATGTCCTCCTTCTTGGAGGCCCGGGCGATCGTGGGGTCGTGCAGGAACGAGGCGAAGTTGGGCTCCTTGGCGATCGTGTCCTCGATGGTCAGCAGCTCCTTCTCCACGGCCTCCAGCTGGTTCTGCTTGGCCGCCACGCTGTACAGCGCGTTGGCGTAGCGGGCGTGCATGCCGAAGAGCTGCAGCTTGGGCTGCGTCATCTGGCCGAAGCCGCCGATCTCCTCCACCTCCTTCGTGGACGAGGCGGACGCCGCCATGCCGCGCGCCAGCATGGGGCAGCCGCGGCCTTGCGCACCGAGTTCTTGATCGTCGAGGACAGCATGCTAGCAAGAACAGAGAATGAAGGTCAGTCAGCTGCAGGCATGTCGCCTTTAACAGGCGCTCGATAGCACACGCAACTCACTCACCTTCCGTTCCAGCTAATATGTCGCGAGTGGTCTTTGGAGGAGGGGAGGGGCGGAGCGTGCTTTGAGCCACACATGAACGCGGTACCCGGTATTTGGTACAAATGCCGTTCTTGTACAGGGGTCTGGGAACATTTCTCTCGATATAAGAACAGGTCAATGCTTTCACCTTCAAGCGGCGCATGCGTGATGGTAGCGGAAGTTGTCTCGCTAGCGTAATGGTTGTAGATCCTGGTTGTTGTTCAGCCGACGAATCACTTCGAGGACGTCGCTGTTCGACGTCAGCCGTGGCAAGGCTGGCGTCAAGAGGATATCGGACTGCTGCTGAACAACAGGCAACAATTGGGGCGACGCCGCGTACTGCTCCATGGTCGACGGCGTTGGGTGCCACGACATGAGCTGCGCCATCGGCACGGGTGTAGACGCCGGTGCTGCTCGTTGCTGGTCGCGACTCCGGCCTCGGCGTAGGCGCCTACGCCAATCTTCATCTTGCTGCGAGAGGATACGGTCCAGCTTTAGGCTTATGTCTGCAATCATGGCGTCAAGGCTGTTAAACCTTTGCTCATGCTGACTTCTTCCATCATGTCCAAGCTCTTCGCTGCCACACTCGTGCTCGTCGTGCTCGCCCTTGACCCGTCAAGCGCGCAGCCCCACGCGGAAGACAAGGCGCAACTGCTTCGAGCCACCGACGGCGGGCGCCTGCTGCAAGCAGAGTCGTCCACGTCCACGGATGGCACGCTCTCCAACCCGCTCTACGAGTCCAACACGTCGATCAAGGGCTGCCACTGGTACGACTACTTCACCCCTGGTCGTGCTGCGGCACCAACCAGTGCTAAAGGGCGGCAGGTAGCCATCTCCAACCCAGCACCCACCCAGAAAATTCATCTTCTTACTGGCCAGTAGCTCGCGTCATGCCCACAATACCCGTTCGCCTTCGCTCTATTGCTCTAGCCATTTTCGTTTTCGGGTTGCCTTTTACCAGTTTGCAATTGCAAACGTTTCTTGCAATGCGCTCTTTGATACGGTTGACGTTGGACGGAAAAATGCCTCCGTATCCAATGAAAAATATCCAACCCATTCACTGTATAAACGACCGAGACACGGTTACGACGTTCGCTTCCGTAGCTTCAGGCGTATCGCCACCTTTGGCCCTCCTCCTGCGCGTGCCTCTGTGGCAAATGCAGGTCAGCCGCACTGCGGTCCAGCTGAATACCCCGCGTCGCAACGCGAGCCTGCACGCTCCAGTCGTCCAAGAACCGGTTGAAGGCCGTGATCTGCCCCGTCACGTCCAAGGACTCGTGCGTGAACGTCCGCACTTCCTGGCCGCGCAGCTCCAGTCGCATCGCGTCGTCGAACAGCGAGAACAGCTGGTCTCCGTCCAGCCCGCTGTCCTCTCCTCGCTCCTTCTCCAGCTCCTGCAGCGCGTCCGCCAGAGCGCGCCCCAGCAACGTCTGCCGATACCCGTCCATCGTTTATTAACCCTCGGAATAATCACCAAGGGTTTTAAAAATGTAAAAACACTTTTTTGATTGACCAATCACAGCCCAGCGCTCCTCCGCCAGCAGCTCATTTTCAACCATGGCGCTGCGGGACGACCACGACTTCCTGAGCGAGAACGAGCGCCAGTTCCTGGCCAACTGCCTGCGCCAGCCGCCGCATGTGCGCGCCGACGGGCGCGAGCTGCTGCAGCAGCGCAAGATCCGCGTCCAGTTCCGCCGCAGCGAGAGCGAGAGCCAAGCCGAAGTGCAGTTGGGGCGCACTCGGTACGATCGCCGCCCTCTCGTTTGGCTTCGTGGCAGTCGAAACAACTCTAACAGTAGAAACACTGACCTTTTTGTTGCTTCATTATTTGCTACTTCTTTAGTGTGATCGGCAACGTGCATGGCGAGATCGTGCCCCCGTTCCCCGACCGACCGACCGAGGGCTTCCTGCACTTTGCCGTGGAGCTGTCGCCAATGGCGTCGCCCAGTTTCGAGTCTTCTGCTTCTGCTGGTCGGGGCGCGGCGTCGTCCGTGGCAGCTGCGGAGCTGGCGCGACTGGTGGAGCGCGGCGTGCGCGAGAGCCGCGCGCTGGACACGGAAGCGCTGGCCGTCGTGGCTGGCGAGAAGGTCTGGGCCATCACGTGCCACGTGCACGTGGTGGACCACGGTGGCAACCTCGTGGACGCCGCGTCGCTGGCTGCCATTGCCGCGCTCATGCACTACCGACGACCGGAAGTTGCAGTGAAGGAGGGATCCGAGAGCGGAGGCGTCACCGTTTACAGCGTCGACGAGCACGCTGCCGTTCCGTTGAGTCTTCACCACATTCCGATTTCCATCTCGTTCTGCTTCTTGCAGCCAGCTGCTAATATCAAGAGCTCCGGTGGAAACGACGACGAGATGGACGCCGATGAGGACGGAGAGCCCATCATTTTCATGGACCCGACGGACCGCGAGGAACGAATTACAGACGCGCGTATGAGTTTTACGTTTAACTCGTTCCGGGAACTCTGTGCTGTGCACAAGATTGGTGGAGCTGCTATTTCTCAAGCTACTGTACTAAGGTGCGCGAACGTGGCAGCAGCACGTGCTATTGAACTGACGACGTTCCTTAAGGAGGAGGAGGACAAGGCGGACAAGGAGGCTGTGCAGAAACGGCGCGCATTGCTTCGTGGTCGCGCATTCGCCGATGTTTCATCGACTGTGGACGAAGCGACCGCCAAGAGTACGGTGGAGAAGGTGGATCTGGGTGCTATGACAGATTTCGCGACGCTGCACGCGCCGATTGCGCTGCGCGATGACCCAACGAAGGAAGAAACCGACCAGCAGGTGACGTCTATGGCTCAGCTCCTAGAATCACTCGAGACGGCTGCTGATCACGCAGAAGACCAACCAAAGATGGCAGGGCTTGAGATGACGGATGCTGCGCGAGATGAGTTCCAGCAACTTGCCAACAGCAACACAGTGCGCGATTTGATTCACGGCAGTAAGAAACAGCAGCCGAAGAGCACGAAGAAGAAGCCCGTGGTGGACAGCGACAGTGAAGAGGAAGGAGGTGTCCTTCAGAGTGAGTTCGGCACGGCTTCAAAGGCAGAAGAGCCCGTGAAGCCGAAGCCGACCGCAAAGCCTGTGAAGAAGACGCCAGCCAAGAAGGGTAGGAAGAAGAAAGTGGCGTCGAGCTCAGACGAAGACGAGGAGATGGATCTGAGCGCCGCCATCAAACGCAAGTAAGTTGGCAGGATTAACTAATAGGACAGCGGTACGTTTCGCCATGCACTTGACGGTCGTTCATGAAGCGACGCCATCGTCCGAGACCAAATGCGGCGAGGCAAGTAAATCTCTTGGAATGCAGAAGAGGGTCAAAGTCTGCATTCGGGTGCGTCCGACCACCAATGAAGATGATTCCAGGCCGGTAGACAACGGCGGATCTGTGGTTATCGATGGAGACCAACAGGTACGCTGCATTTCAAGTTCGCTCGTGACAACCTTACCATAACGACACTTTTTCGTGTTGAAGACCATTAGCGTCGTCACGAACACATCGGGTGGTGGCACAAGCTTCCGTTTTGACCAAGTGCTCAATCCAGCAGTGGACCAAGCTGGTGTTTTTCGGTTGGTCGGGTCGGACGTGGTGGATGGCGCCGTGAGCGGATACAATGGCTGCATCCTAGCGTACGGCCAGACGGGAGCGGGTAAGACGTTCACTATGTCCGGTGGAGGCCCACGTCGCCGCTTCGAGGACCGCGGACTTATCGCTCGAGCACTCTCTCACGTGTTCCAGCGCACTCAACAGAATGCCGACTACTCCTACACCCTGCGCGTGTCGTATCTCGAGATCTACAACGACCGCCTCATTGATCTCCTTGCTCCAGACACCGAGAATGCCTCGAACGACTTGGCGATTCAGGAGAATGCCCGTGGACAGACTTTCGTGCGTGGCCTTACAAAAGCCCTCGTGTCCAGCGAAGAGCAGGCGTTGGACCTCGTTTTCAGGGAGAAACGAGCCGCGCAGTGGCGGAGCACGCTCTTAACGCTGCATCGACTCGATCTCACTGTATTTTCACGCTCTATCTGGAGCGCAAGCGGAGTGCAATGTCCTCTCAGTTACTCGAAGATGACAATTCTGGAGACGGATCCTTACAAAGTGAAGACGATGTCGTGTACAGCAAACTGCATCTGGTCGATCTGGCGGGCTCGGAGCGGATGAAAAAGACACTGACTGAGGTTGGCTCAACGCGAGCTACCGAGGCCAATTTCATCAACCGATCGCTGACATTCCTGGAGCAAGTAGTGCTCGCGCTGGGGAGCAAGACCCGAGTGCACGTGCCATTCCGACAGACTCCTCTGACGAACTTGCTGAAGGACTCGCTGGGTGGAAACTGCCGTACGCTGATGGTGGCGTGTGTGTGGCCAGCACCGACACACGCCGACCAAAGTCTGGCCACCCTACGCTTTGCAGCGAGGATGCGACGCGTGAAGACCCAGGCTGTCGTCAACGTTGCCGCGTCGGGCTCTGGCGCGTCTGGGTCGAAGCTGGCAAACGAGGAGCGTGCTACATACCGTGACGAAATCCGGCGGTTGCGTGAGGAGTTGGTGCTGTTTGATGTGCTTGCCGGACGGACACGTAGTCACCACGAAGGGAAAGAGAGCTCGTCGCAGGAGGAGACCTCTCGACGGCAACAGATCGCCGCGTTTTTAAAGGACCCCGACTTGATTCCTCCAATCTATGGGCTGCGGCAGGTACAACGTTTACTGCAGACCTTCCGTTCGGTTTGCCTCGAGCTCAAATGCCCCACCGATTCGGAGTCGAATCAGCCAATGAACACCGGGAGCAAAATGGTGGCGCAGATCCGAGCACTGCGCGGCCACACACCACCTGCGCCTACTCCGTCCTCTGCTCCTAGCAGCAGCAATTATACCAGTAACGACATGGGAGGAACAGTGCTGCCGCCGATCTTCAAGGACAACCAAAGACCGCGGGGAGACCAGCCAGAGCGCCAGGAACGCGCGGCATCCGCACCAGCTCCCAGAGAAACCGACAAGGAGCTTTACGAACGCTTCACGTCGATAGGAGGCGCTGACCCCAGCGCGGAAGCTCTGCGCGACCTGGAGCTGTCCAAGCTGAACCTTCGCGAGGCGAAGGTCCAGTACGCAACACTGGCACTTGCCGTCAACCGCGTGAAATTGTACGTGGCTTGTGATTGGCCAACCACTTCAACTTGGAGATGGATACATTTGTGTTTTAGCGCTAACTCACAGCTTTTGACAGGGAAATTGACGGCCACGCACTGCGACTGCAAGAGCTTCGGGACGGAAGCAGTTGCAGCGAGCTGAAGGAGGAGGACGAGATCGAGCGCCAGAGCGTCCCGTTGCGACAGCTCCAGGACGCCAAGAAGAGGTATCGCGTTGCGTTCGAGCAGCTCCAGGAGAAGAAGGCGGAAGTCGGGTACTTGGGCAAGATCAAGGCGCAGATGCTGCAGCAAGTGGCGCTGCGATTTCAGACTTGGAAGGACCGGCAGGAAAGCCCCGAAACGGTGGCAGGCGAGTGGCCCGGCTGAGGCAGTAAACCAGGCGACGAAAATCGGGCGACTACCTAATTGAACTTATCATAGACACGGAGAGCAAGGAAGAGTGCGCTTGAAATAGTCGTTTGGGCTTACATTAAATGTACACGCCGCTGTGCCGAGGGGTGCTGGGTGAGGCTAGGTGGCGCCATTCGCGCGGCCGGGGCACGAAGCAGCGCAGCGACCCTCGATTGCTCAGGTGGTTGCCTTCACTTCAAGTTGGGGACGTAAACTCGCGCGCGGTTGAGCTTATACAGTATGTAGTATGAGTCATACTACGTAGTAAGTGCCTCAACTATTGAGCAGAACATGGAGGGGAACTATCAAACATGCCGGGGAGGGGGAGGTCAAAATTGACAAAAATATGGTCGGACGAAGAAATGGTAGGAAATCGAAAACTATGGTAAATTAAGCGACAGATACATTTCCAGGCGGATGGTTCTCGCGTGTCGAGGTCTGCAGTGTGCTTTCCTTCTTTCTAGTGTCTGTATCACTGGCTCCAGTTGTGGGAATAGCTGCCCCCCTCCAGCACAACACCGATCCAGCCTGCGTACGTTCTCAATTATGAAGCCTGAATCGAACAGCCGTCGCTCCCGCCCTCAGCGTTGACGTCGCTAGCAAAGGAGGCATTTCAAGCTAAACACCAACTCGACAGTCTAGCAAACAAAAGTTTGATCCGCGATAAATCATATCGATGCTTCAGGAATCCTGAATTGGAATCCTGAATCAGGATACACGTCGCGCGCGTGGCAGGCGGCGTTTAAAAGTGCGTGAAAGACGCGCGCATGAGACGCGCCGGGCGCGATTTAACACGGCCTACCACCGCAAAAACACGTCGTTGAGCCAACAAGCGAGTGGTGCAGACTCGGGGAAGGCGAATCGCTATGGAGGAGCCAACGCAAACCTGAACATCTACGCATTGGAGATTCGTCCAGGGTCATTCTTCCATGCCGGCAAATTAGATACCCCGTCATACCTGCTCGCGAAGAGTTGTATGTGCTCTTCTTGCAACAGTGTACTTGCTATTCAAAGCCACCACCAACGGGATACTTCGCTGCCTGTTTCGCCAGTTATAGATGCAGTATAGATGAGTCGAGCTGCGCCAGGCTCCCTTCCGCAGCGACAGCGGTGGTGGCAGGGGGCTTTTGCCTTTGCTCCATGCAGTGCGATGGAATGTTAAGTTAATAAATGACATCTGGTCGTTAAACGAACAGTCGCTAAAAGCGGTTCCGCGTCACAAACTTGCTTTCACTATGCCCCTGATCCCATCCGCCGTGTCCAAAATCGCTGGTCGAAAACGAGACAGTTAAACCGCCGCAAGACAGCGCTATCAAGATGGCTGGCTGGCGGCGACGCCCATGGACTCCAGAGTAATGCTCTCCGTGCTCTCTGCGCCCCGCCTTCTTGCTACGTTGGTCGCACTTGGGCGTTGCCGTTGGTTCTGGCCGGACCTCACTTGATAGCGGTGCCGCGCGCCTTTGTAGCGATTTGCATCAGGCATGTGAGTGTGGCGTTGCAAGAACGCCTGTCGCCAACAAAGCCCCGGCCGGGAGAACGAGCTTTTCGCGTCAGGACAGAGCTCACCGCCGTTGAATCCGGCGGTGTTGAAATGCAGATTTGCCCGGTGTCTATAGCGTTGCCCAAGCACCATTGCGCTTCACTCAAGAACTGAAGCAGACGATAGAGAAACGGTTTACTGAACTGCAAGTGGGGTTGTGGGCCCGATAGACTGGGCTCCACTATGTGGCTCGTGGTTTAACGCGACCGCCCGGCGCATGCGCGTCTTTGACGCCGCGCGGTGTCGCTCGCACCTCAATAGCCTCCGGCATCGGCGGCTCCACCAGACCTCACTATCGTTTTGAACGTCTTTCAATCACCCCCACTCAAACCACCATGGCCATGACTGTGCTCCCCAGCTTCCAGACCTTCCTGCAGAATTCGGTCACGCCGCAGCCGCCGTCGCCACTGCTGAGCAGTGAGCCGCGTCCGCAGAGACCCAGCTACTCGCCCTACGGGTGGCATCAGGCCATGCAGCTGCCCTACTGCAACAGCTACCACTACAGCCAGAGCTACTCGCCGGTCTCAACCTCCTGCTCCTCCAGCTCCGAGACCGAGGACGAGGACATGTCGGCCAGCCGCCGCACGGGCTTCAAGCGTCAACTCACCAGCGTCGGCCTCTCCGCTGCCCCGCTGTCACCACCCATCGCGTGCGGCACGGCTGGCAAGCGCGTCAAGAAGAAATACCTCAAGGAGCGCGAACGCTGCGAGATTGTGCGCCGTGTACGCGCGGGCGAGAAGCAGGCCCACCTGGCCAAGGAGTTCGGCGTCTCCCGCGCCGCCGTGTGCTACCTGCTCAAGCACCAGATAGAGATCATGCGTCGCTCGTCGCAGCGCCTCTGAGCCTCTCGAGCGCGATAGATAGTATTATTATTTTATTGATTAGCCAGGTGCATCAATACATTTTGTGTGCCAAATGTCCATCCAGTCTTCCATTCTGTCACATTGCTGGCCCAAGAAGTAGCAGGACTACTGTACATGCAGCAAGCGTCGGCCATTCACTGCGGTTTAACTTTACTGGGTGGGGCGGAAAGACATGCTCTTTGAATGCACGCGCTCGTGTCTTTGCCTCCACGTGCAATTCCCGACGGAAAGGGAGCACGACGCCGCCAGCGCCAGTCGTGCTGTTAAAGCTCGGCGGCGGCGTAAGACTCGTCGTCGTCGACGGACATCTGACCCGCCACGCGCAAAGGCGAGCTGCTCGAACAGCGATTGGCAGCGCGCGCGTGCAGGCTGGACTGCAGTCGAGTGCAAAGCGAACGATTGCACACCCGTTGATTGAAATCCCAAGCGGAATGAGATTTCTGCCTCGTCACATGGCTCTTGAAGTTCAACGCAATGCGGCAGCGCCACACCAGTCGAACACCACCGACATGCAGCGACCCTTGGCAACATCGAGGGCCAAGAAGTAGCAACTTCGCTCGGCGTCTCCTTTTCTAGCAAAGCGGCCTGCCAATACCAGAAGTTTTCCAAGCCGCTGATGCTGCTATGCGGGGGCGCCTTGTTGAAGGAGACAGCAGTCGAGTTGCTGCAACTATTATACAAGTAGTCAAGAGTCTTGACTCAAGACCGAGAAGCTCCATTTGATTTAACACACAGGGATGATATGCTAGCTAGGGAAGTTCAGACGTCCTCCACGAAGAAGGCGATGCAGCCTTTCAACTGGTTCGCTATTTGTCGAGCATGCCGACGGCGGAGAAAATGAAATTCCGTCACGACTTTCAGAACACACGTTGGCGAGGCTTCTCCGTTCTGTGATGATGGCGCCGTTAGAGACTCCAAGTTCCAGGGCTACGCACGCGTTGGAAGGTGTCCAGGGATACCGTTCTTTAGACTGCGCAGTGCTGGGATACCAGATTCAACTCGATCTAGACTACGTTCGTAAGCACCTTGAGCTCAAAATGACGTCTTCTGTCATGACCATCTCATTCGGGTACGCAGTGAATACTACGTACACACAGGGAATTACTGTAGAGCAGAGGTCGCAAACGCTACACGCCGGTTGCCCGTACCCGGCCGTCAGCTTGTCCGGCATGGCTTCGGTTGCCAGTACCCGGCCGAAGTTTGAAGTCGGATGCCCGTGGTTACCGGAAATCTAAGTAAATTTGTAAATTATAACAACATTTATTAATACAAATTTATACACCACCATCAACCCTCAGTTCAACAACAACATGCGTAGCGAACACCTCCGGCAACTAAAAACGTTGTTATCCCGATTTTTGGCGTATGGAGATATACAGAGTAAACGCGTTTGTGGGGTTATCCTGTGGGTTCGGCTATCCGTAACCGGCCGGCCAGCCGACTCGGTTACCCGTACCCGCCCGTTCCTTCGCTTTCGGTTGCCCGTAACCGCCCACGGTTATACCCGAAGCTTGACCGATCGGGTACGGTTAACCGTTTGCGACCCCTGCTGTAGAGCAGCTCAGGACGACGGCTTTGCTGTGGACCGCGGTTGGACGCCGCGCTCGTTATCGTGACGGACGAGGGCGGCTTCAACCTTTGCCACGACCTACCCGCTTTTTGGCCAACTTCTTCGCTGTGTGGAGCTTGGTTGGGCACCCTTAGTAGAAAACACTCGCAGGTGTCGTAGCGCCACTACAACTGGGAAGTGGAGTACATGCTCCAACCGAGTGCGTGTTAGCTGCACCACCCCATAAAGACTTCACGTATTCGTGAAGGATCCGAAGGTTGACCGATGGGCACTGCCGATGTTAGTGCGCGAGTTGAGCGGCCGTGCCAGGTTGAAGCCGCGCGCTGTGGAACTACCGTCCCGTTGAGAAGGGGCCGTTGTTTATGTCGGCAAAGCATCCAGCGGACACCACGGCTTGAATGGAGACGCCATTCACGGCAAGCAGCTGAGGCCGCGAGCAAATTGGGCCCCAATTTGGGGTGGTTCATCGTGGTGTTGCAAAGGCAAATTGAGCCAGCGGAGGATTATACCAAGTCGGCTCTCGCCGCGGTATTGCCATCATCGAGGATTCTGTCGGTGGCTTTGCCGGCGATGCTGCGCGAAGAACAAAATCCTCTGCCTCGCGGATGGGCGAGTCGTGACCGGTTTGCTGGTAAGTTGTCATGCAGCCCGGGGTGTGGTGTGTTGATTCAACACTGTTGAACGATGCCGGCAAAGAGGGTTCCCAGCGGGACTGCGTTAGTCGCAGGTGGCGGCGCAAGTCGCTGAGAATGATGGTCGTGCGGGCGATTGCGCCTGGGTCAATCCAGGGCAGCGGTCGGACACACAATCCTTGTCAGAACATATAATATTGTATCGCGAGGCCTATCAGGATAAGAAGGGTTGTTAAGACTAGGAAGGCATTCCGTACGATTCGGTTTCGCGATTTTACCAGCTATGGCAGTCAAACCCGAAAATAAGCATCGAGCGACGCAGGCGACATGTGTCCAGCAGATTACGCAGCCATCCGTCTCGCCCGATATTACGCACAAACGGGCGGTCTCACTTTGCCCGACGGACGCGATTACGCCGCCTACCGCCCAACCCCGCTCACTCCATCCATCACTACCCAATTGGCCAGCAGATAAGCAAGTTGCAACCACAGCGCGTCTTCTAGTCGACGCCAGGATGATCTCGACGCAGCACCAGCAGCTGTTCCACCAGCACCGCCACTCCAGCAGCAACAGCTCCGCCGGCGCCGCCTCCGCCCGCAAGCGCCCGGCGCCCGCCCCGCTGGCTCCTCGCGCAGCTCTTCTCGAGCAGCTCTCGCTCCGCGTCACCGCCGTGCGCCGCAGCAAGCGCGACGTGCGCTACGAACTGCAGGTGGAGCACCCGCTCTCGCAGACGCGCTGGTGCCGCGCGCGCTCTTGGACGAGTACAAGACGTTCCAGACGCAGCTGCTCTCGGCGCTGCGCCAGGGCCACTTCTGCCAGGCCGAGTGTCCGTGGCTTTACTCGTTCGTCAAGAGCTACTTCCCGGGCTCCGCGTCGCTCTTCGGCCTGGGCGGCCACAGCGACTGCGCCGTAGAGAAGCGCCGCGACGCGCTGGAGCACGTGCTCACGTCGCTGCAGAAGTTCGTGCTGAACCGCCAGAACGCGGCGGCGTGTTCCATCGTGTCCGGCAGCGTGACGCAGCTCGTGTCCGACTTCGTGCTGGGCGACGTGAGCGACAAGCGCCACCCGTTGAACGGACTTTGTGGCTCTGGCCGCGGCAACAGCTTCAGCCTCGGCAGCCTTCGCGACAGTGTGTGTTCGTCCATGTCGGTGACGTCGGACGAGGGAGATGAGCTGGCGGACGAGGCCGAGGATGCTGGGGTGTGCGCGCTGTGCAGCTCGAGTCTGGACGGCGAGGCGTTCGGCGCGTCGTCTTCAGAAAATGACAGCTTCCGCAGCACATCGAGTCGTGGCAGCGTGCTCAGCTACAGCACGACCCTGTCGTGCGGACATCAGTTTCACGACGAGTGCATCGTGGCCAAGCTGAACGAGGAAATGCGATGCCCCACGTGCCATGCGGAGGTCGACTCGTTCTGAAGCAGACAGCTCCGTTCTGTACAAAGAAACTTATTTATTCATGCCAATATGTTGGGCATAATTTCAATCAGAGCACATTCAATTGAACATACTTGCTGATCCATGGGTGAAAATGCACTGCCAAAAGAAGATAGCTGCGACTCAGGAATATGATACAAACCCTTATCGATCGAAGCAGTGATCGATGGGTACTGACTGGTCCAGCGAAGTACGGAACACAACTTGAGTATGGGATAGTTTTGTTCGAGCTTGCTCTCACCGAAAAATTGATTGCACCGTTCATGTTTGGGAAATGAATCAGTGACAGTTCGATCATTTTATCGCATTGAAGAATATCTGCAACTCCCACGGTTCGAGGACGAGTAGCAACAACAACAAATTGTTCACAGACGAGAATCATATTTCTGAGTCGCAGCTATCTTCTTTGGCAGTGCATTTTCACCCATGGATCAGCAAGTATGTTCAATTGAATGTGCTCTGATTGAAATTATGCCCAACATATTGGCATGAATAAATAAGTTTCTTTGTACAGAACGGAGCTGTCTGCTTCAGAACGAGTCGACCTCCGCATGGCACGTGGGGCATCGCATTTCCTCGTTCAGCTTGGCCACGATGCACTCGTCGTGAAACTGATGTCCGCACGACAGGGTCGTGCTGTAGCTGAGCACGCTGCCACGACTCGATGTGCTGCGGAAGCTGTCATTTTCTGAAGACGACGCGCCGAACGCCTCGCCGTCCAGACTCGAGCTGCACAGCGCGCACACCCCAGCATCCTCGGCCTCGTCCGCCAGCTCATCTCCCTCGTCCGACGTCACCGACATGGACGAACACACACTGTCGCGAAGGCTGCCGAGGCTGAAGCTGTTGCCGCGGCCAGAGCCACAAAGTCCGTTCAACGGGTGGCGCTTGTCGCTCACGTCGCCCAGCACGAAGTCGGACACGAGCTGCGTCACGCTGCCGGACACGATGGAACACGCCGCCGCGTTCTGGCGGTTCAGCACGAACTTCTGCAGCGACGTGAGCACGTGCTCCAGCGCGTCGCGGCGCTTCTCTACGGCGCAGTCGCTGTGGCCGCCCAGGCCGAAGAGCGACGCGGAGCCCGGGAAGTAGCTCTTGACGAACGAGTAAAGCCACGGACACTCGGCCTGGCAGAAGTGGCCCTGGCGCAGCGCCGAGAGCAGCTGCGTCTGGAACGTCTTCCAAGGAGCGCGCGCGGCACCAGCGCGTCTGCGAGAGCGGGTGCTCCACCTGCAGTTCGTAGCGCACGTCGCGCTTGCTGCGGCGCACGGCGGTGACGCGGAGCGAGAGCTGCTCGAGAAGAGCTGCGCGAGGAGCCAGCGGGGCGGGCGCCGGGCGCTTGCGGGCGGAGGCGGCGCCGGCGGAGCTGTTGCTGCTGGAGTGGCGGTGCTGGTGGAACAGCTGCTGGTGCTGCGTCGAGATCATCCTGGCGTCGACTAGAAGACGCGCTGTGGTTGCAACTTGCTTATCTGCTGGCCAATTGGGTAGTGATGGATGGAGTGAGCGGGGTTGGGCGGTAGGCGGCGTAATCGCGTCCGTCGGGCAAAGTGAGACCGCCCGTTTGTGCGTAATATCGGGCGAGACGGATGGCTGCGTAATCTGCTGGACACATGTCGCCTGCGTCGCTCGATGCTTATTTTCGGGTTTGACTGCCATAGCTGGTAAAATCGCGAAACCGAATCGTACGGAATGCCTTCCTAGTCTTAACAACCCTTCTTATCCTGATAGGCCTCGCGATACAATATTATATGTTCTGACAAGGATTGTGTGTCCGACCGCTGCCCTGGATTGACCCAGGCGCAATCGCCCGCACGACCATCATTCTCAGCGACTTGCGCCGCCACCTGCGACTAACGCAGTCCCGCTGGGAACCCTCTTTGCCGGCATCGTTCAACAGTGTTGAATCAACACACCACACCCCGGGCTGCATGACAACTTACCAGCAAACCGGTCACGACTCGCCCATCCGCGAGGCAGAGGATTTTGTTCTTCGCGCAGCATCGCCGGCAAAGCCACCGACAGAATCCTCGATGATGGCAATACCGCGGCGAGAGCCGACTTGGTATAATCCTCCGCTGGCTCAATTTGCCTTTGCAACACCACGATGAACCACCCCAAATTGGGGCCCAATTTGCTCGCGGCCTCAGCTGCTTGCCGTGAATGGCGTCTCCATTCAATGCCGTGGTGTCCGCTGGATGCTTTGCCGACATAAACAACGGCCCCTTCTCAACGGGACGGGTAGTTCCATACCCTCTCCCCGCGCGCGGTAACGCCCATCGGTCAACCTTCGGAACGTCTCGCGTCCTTCACGAATACGTGAAGTCTCTATGGGGTCGTGCCGCAAACACGCACTCGGCTGGAACAATGTAATCCTCTTCCCAGTTGTAGTGGCGTTACGACCACTTGGTGCACCTGCGAGTGCTTTTACTACAGGCGCGTTGGCGTGCCCAACCAAGATCCACACAGCGAAGAAAGGAAGCGGGCATTACGTTTTGTCGAGTCGAAGGCCCGTGGCGAACGCGGCATCCACCATAGCACCAAACTTCCGGACACCGCGGTCCACAGCAAAGCAGTCGTCCTGAGCCGCTCTACAGTAATTCCTGTGTGTACGTGGTATTTACTGCGTACCCGCTTGAGGCGCCCGACGCCGACGAGCTTTGGGAAAGAAGAACGAATCGTTCGCACCCGCCTCGATGTGCATACTGGTAACGTGCTTGCACGCGGTTGTAGATCGCCGTGTACGCTGCGGTATCCCAGCACAGGAGTTATACTCCTTGCACTTTCTGAAAAACTACTTTCGTTTTGAAAGCAGCGGTGAAATATCAATCAATTTCTCCTTCAAGCGCGTGCGGCATCCCTCGACAAATAGCGAATCCGTTGTAAGGTTACACCTCCTTTTCGCGGAGGACCTCTGCTCCTTCGGTGGCAGACACCCCATTCAAGAATGTTTTCTTCTCGGTCGTATTGCAGCTCAGCGCAGCCACGCAGCTAGAGAGTATAATAGACATCCTGCTACCTCGCAGCAAACTCAAATTCTTCTCGTTCTTGACAAGTTGCAACGTCGACTGCTGCCTCCGTAAACAAGACGCTCCGGCATAGACCTGCAGAGCGGCAGCGGCTTGAAAAAATAAAATTCTGGAAATGCAACTCTCGACATTGTTGAATTATCACGATCTCCAACCGGGCAATAACATAAGCAGCGAGTCTGGGACGGAGCGGAGCTCGCAACCATTGCCAGCAGGTTCGTATACCGGTACGTACAAACAATCATCTCGGGCCAGATCTTGGTTGCTGTAGCAAATCCAAAAGTCTCCGCCGCCAACACGTGAGCACGAGGAATTAAACTAGAGAAGTAGATGACGGACAATTGAAAAACGTAAGTAGGTCGATGTTACCTACTTATAAGTAGGCGAAGATGTTCAAATAAGCTCATAAGCGGAGATTGTTCAGTGCGAGGATGCAGTCACAGCATCCGAATCCACAGACGTCTCGGACGGTACGGCATCGGGCAGAAAGTGACGTGTCCTGAACGCGGCATTCTAATTTGTACGATGATTTCACGGACGCTGAGTACGTACTCGTGCCAATTCTGTAACATGACGCCTTTTGTGGCGTATACCACAGCCGTGGGCTTCGACCTATGCGGGAACTGTTACCCACGGCCTCGAGAACTCGGACGCGCTCTGCTATCGAGTGCAGAAGCTTGCGCGCTGCCTTGCCGGGTGGAAGAAGTGGAACTGGAGTTCGCGCGCTTCAAGATCTGTCGCTCATACCTGCGCAAGTTCAGATTCTGGAAGGCCATTTCAAACCCGTAAAAAGGATTCTGCCCTAAGTGGCTAACTGACGTCAAAGCCAGTGTACATGTAACACGTTAAGTCTGGAATGCAATATTTATACATCGATTAATTTGCTTTTTCAATTGCACGTCATCTACATGTACTTATCTAGTTTAATTCCTCAGTGGCAATGGCCCTCCTTAGTGTGTATTAATGCTGGCGGAGCTCTGTGCGATAGCAGCAAAGTTCATGAACGAGGTTGTCGACGTCGAGCAAGAAGACGAACTATTAATACTGGTGCACAGCGGCACGTGATCGGTGTTGACTCCACACGTGGTGCACCAGATTGTAGTTTCCCCTTCTCAGCCGGAATCCTTAGCCCTCTACACGGAATCTGGCCGGGATCGGCACTCCCCATCGAGGTTGATCCGGGGACGCTTACGACTGGATAGTATGGTACATGTATTCCTCCTGCACGTCTTAAGAGTATTTTCAAACACTGGTCGCCAGGGCATGTAGCTGGGCAAACGCTTCACGTCCTCTAAGCGCTCTCACTTGCAAATTTGCACGCCTCAGCCCAAGTCACTCACTCTCCTGTAAACACGAAGCTCAGTACCCATGAAAATCTCCAAAACCACAATCGGATTCGCCGCTGTCGCGATTTCCTCCTTCGGACCTCTCTCGACTGCCCAGCAGGCCGGCACAAACACCCCGGAAGTCCACCCTGTGCTGCCGTCACAAGTCTGCACTAAGGTGACCGACGTGCTGGCTCAAGTCGACCAGGTGGACTCGAAGGTCGTCAAATGTGTGACCGAGAAATCATCCGTGGTGATCGACGCCAACTGGCGCACGATGAACGCAGTCGGAACGAACACGAGCTGCAACGCAGACGGCGAGTGGAACTCGACGACCTGCTCGACGCCGAAAGAGTGCGCCAAGATCTGCGGACTCGAAGGCGCCGACTACGAAGGCAAACACAGTATCACGACAATCGGCAAAGCTCTTAACCTGAAGCTCGAGACACCTGGTGGTGTGGGTACGCGCGTGTATGTGCTGGACGCGTCTGGAAAGAAGTACAAGCAGTTCCAGTTGCTGAACCAGGAGTTCACGTTCGACGTCGACATGTCTTCGTTGCCCTGTGGCTCCAATGGCGCACTCTACTTTTCCAAGATGGACGCGGATGGCGGCACGAAGCGCTTCCCGGCCAACACCGCCGGAGCTGAGTACGGCACGGGTTACTGCGATGCCCAATGTCAGAAGGATGTTAAGTTCATTAATGGCGAGGCCAACCTGAACAGCACGTACGGCGCTTGCTGCACGGAAATGGACATTTGGGAAGCCAACAGCATGGCGACAGCCTACACGACCCACCCGTGCTCCACTGATGGCCAGGAACGATGTATCGCTGATGAGGACTGCGGAGCCACTGATGAAACGCGATACTCCGGTTGGTGCGATAAGCCCGGCTGCGACTTCAACCCGTTCCGTTTGGGCAACAAGGAACTCTACGGCCCTGGTAAGAAGTACGATATCGACACGACTCGTGCGTTTACGGTGGTGACGCAGTTTGTGACGGACGACAATACCGAGACGGGCGAATTGGTCGAGATCCGCCGTCTGTACAAGCAGGACGACCGCGTGGTGGAAAATCCCAGCAGTACTTGGCCGGCACTCAACGGCACCGACTCCATCACCGATGCCATGTGCAACACGTCCAAGGCGTTCTTTGACGAGCACCCGTACGTCATGGGCGGACTTGCTCGGATGGGCCAGGAAATGGTCGGTGGTATGACACTCGCCATGAGTATCTGGGTCGACTACGGCTCCAACATGACGTGGCTGGACAGCTACTCGGCAGAAGAGGATAAGACGATTCCTGGCGTTCTACGTGGTCGCTGTCCCAACCCTGGCGGTGACCCCGAAAGTGTATTCGCCGAGAGTCCGGACGCGACGGTGAAGTTCATGAACATCCGTACGGGTGACTTCGGATCAACGTACTAGGTGATGACTTTGTCCATTTAGACACTTTTGCTTCGATAACGCAAAAGGTTTTGACGCTACATGTGCAGTGTAGTACAGCGGGTGTAGAAAGTCTACGCCCACCCAAAATACAGACAGATTCAGCGCTTTGCTCTTGCATTTAATAAATCAGCTTAAGACCAAAACAAGGTGTGGAAAAAGTCAACGCCCACTAGAAATGTGCTACAAACATCCATACAAATGACAAGAGACGGGGCGGCGAGATAAGCGACGGTGTATCGAAGCTGACGACAATAATCACTTGATCATTCCTCATCCACGTACCCTATCGGAGAAACGAATGCACGTATAGGTAGCTGAAACGTGTGTGCTTCATACTGTGTGCATGCGTAGCTGCCTGAAGCATTAGCTCGAGATCGATTTCGGCGATCTGTACGATCACCCCTGTCTGGCTTATCTCACCGCTCCGTCTCTTGTCATTTGTATGGATGTTTGTAGCACATTTCTAGTGGGCGTTGACTTTTTCCACACCTTGTTTTGGTCTTAAGCTGATTTATTAAATGCAAGAGCAAAGCGCTGAATCTGTTCGAGCTTATACGGAAGGGCTTGACCTCCTGATTCGAACCATACCCTTTTCATCGCTAGGTCAGATTTAGTGCCTGTATTTTGGGTGGGCGTAGACTTTCTACACCCGCTGTAGTACGGTATTCAACAAATTACAAAAGTTTACACTCGAAACTCGAATTGAAAGTTGGTTAAACGAAGAAGGACGATGAATTTAAATTGTTTCACATTTTCCATTCTGGGCAGCAAATTCCTCTGTACCTGTACCGTATTAGAGCTCTGCACGGTTATGAGTAGCGTCATAATCGATGAAAGGGCCCTCGGCCGCGGGTGCGTCCGGACGGTGGTTCACGATGCCCACTTTCAAGTGCTCCCAATTCACTGTACGCTTCAAGGCTGGAATCTGGTACAAGTCGCGCAGGTACTGATATAGCAAGCAAGAAAAACAACTTAACACCAATTCCACAACAATCAGATACCCCACAAGTAACTTACCCCAACGACGTTCGGGAACTGCGTCATATTCTGCTCGTTGGTCTTCTTCTGGGAAACGTCGAAACGAATCAGCGTGTTGAAAAGACGGACATCGGCCTCCGTCACAGTCTTGCCGAACAGGAACCGCTGCTTTGCCAGCAGCTCGTCCAGCTTGGCAATGCTTGCAAACCCCTTCACCAACTCAACGCGAGCGGTTTCCGACTCCTTCGCGAAGAGGAACTTGATGAGGCTCGAACTGACCTCAGCTAGCAAACCGTTTTCAATAGCATCGATCTGCTCCCGAAGCTCCTCCGGGTAGAGTTGAAAGTCGGATTGAACGAGGTCCTTGAAGCCCGAGTCCAGAGTACGGAGGATGCCCGCCGACTCCTCCGACACGATCGTGTGCTTCTTCTTGTCCCACAAAACGGGCACTGAAAACTTGCGGAACTTCGGGTCCACCTTCTCGTACAAGTCGCGTACGAACTTGACGTGGTTCACCGAGTCTGGAATGCAACCCTCAGTGGAGTATTCTTTGCCATTGAAGCCGATGACCGTCGGCGTCGTCTCCGGGTCCACGAACATCCACCCCAAGTGCGTGTCGTTCTCGTCGTCGGGTTTGCTCTTCTGGTACACGGGGTGAGCCACAGAAAGTCCGATGACGTCTTCGAGCCCCTTGAGGTTGCGAGCTGCCCACGCGCGACAAGCAAACGGACACGAGTACGTCACGTAGAGGTGGTAACGGCCTTTTTCAGCTGGGAACTCGGCGTCGGCGTTTGGCTCGATGGTGGAATTGTACGGAGCGGGTTGGGCGCACATGACTTTGGTGGGTGGGGTTACGGCGCTGGTACTTGTACGCGGAACTTGGTGAATGACCAGAATCTCCTCTCGACGCAGAGGGCAGCACAAAGTGTTGACGTCACCCTTGCGAGTGGAAGAACGATTTGAAATACGGTAACCCCTACGAACCGCGCGATCATGGACTTCATTTGCCCTGCTGTTCTCTCTCGCAACCAATAGCATGTGCACGTTAACTGTATGTGGACTTGCATCTGAACAGCAAAAACACATTTTTATGATTTAAGTTTTGACCATAAACCACTTCAACCGAGCGGAATTATAAGCAGATATACAACCACAAAATAAGTCTTGAGCTGCAGTACGACACGAATTTCAAGGGTACTGTGGCCACAAGAATCAAAACATTTTTGTGGTCACTTACCGAAGCCAACTTGAACTTCTCTTTCCAATACAGCAAGAAAGGCAGCATCATACTACTACGTACTCAACAATGTTTTTATTTACTCTTTTACTTGCCTACCTTTGATGTCAAACCCTTGATGCCATTCACGTCCAGATTTTCCAATCTAAGCACGGCCGTGGACCGCTTCGTATTCGACGAACGGGCCTTCCGCAGCGATATGCGGAGCTTTATTCACCATGCCGATCTTCAGGTGGTTCCAGTTCACCGTACTCTTGAGGCCAGGAATCTGGTACAGCTCGCGCAGGTACTACAAAACAACATAACCTACGTCAACATGACACTTTCCAACAAATAAACACCAATGTCTTACCGCCACAATGTTCGGGTACTCGGTCAAGTGCTTGTCCGTCTTCTGCTGGTACGTGTCCTGGCGAATGAGCGTGTGGAACATGCGCACGTCCGCCTCCGTGACAATTTCACCCACCAGAAAGCGCTTCGTGGCCAGCAGCTCGTCCAGCTTTGCCAGCGCCTCATAAGCCTTAGCCTCCGCAGCAGCAGCATCCTCGGAGTTGCCTGCGAACAGCTTCTTGAAGAACCCCATGGCCACTTCCGTGTTGATTCCGTCATTGGCGGCGTCAATCTCCGCCCTCAACTCCTCCGGGTACAAGTGCACGTTGGACGGCACCAAATCACGGAACCCCGAGTCCAGCGTCCTCAAGATGCCCGCAGACTCCTCCGACACGATCGTTTTCGTCTTCTTGTCCCACAAAACTGGTACGGAGAAGGTCCGTGGAGCAGGGTCCACCTTCTCGTACAAGTCACGCACAAAGGTGACGTGGTTGACGGTATCGGGGATGCACTCGTCCGTGGGGTACGACTTGCCATTGACTCCAACCATCGTGGGGGTCGTCTTGGGGTCCACGAAGACCCAGCCCTTGTGCTCGTCACTGGCGTCGTTGGGCTTCGTCTCCTGGAAAATCGGGTGCGCCACGGACAGAGAGATGACGTCTTCAAGACCCAAAGGTTGCGGGCTGCCAACGCGCGACAGGCAAACGGGCACGAGTACGTGACGTAAAGGTGGTAGCGACCCTTTTCAGCCGGGAATTGGGCGTCAGCACTTGGCTCGATCTTGAAGTCGTACGGGGCGGGTTTGGCGGCCATAGCGGAGAATGGGGAGCAAGTTGATTGCGCGTATAAGTGCTCGAGGGAGAAATTGGAAATGAGCCTTGAAGTTCGCAGCATGATTGACAAGTGACACTTCGGCATTCAGATGAGTGACCGGATGACGTATCCCCTCGGATGATAAGCAAACATCCTACGATACAGAATAGGAAGCCAATTTAAAGTACTGGAACTTGTTTAACAAACATTTCGTTGAAAACATGTTGAAGTGACCATCATTCCTGGGAAAAGTTCTACACAGTTATTAATGCTGGCTGGGTGGCTGCTTTGCCATGAACGGTACTGCATAGGTATTGGCGTTCGTATTGAAGCGCAGGTAGAGCGCTGTAATAGTGGCTTGGTGAAACCACCTTGGAGCCACAACAGAGGCGGTTTCAAGTTTTACACGAAAATATAACTTATGAAAGGCAAGGAAACGCTATTCGTGGCCACGTTCTTGCCCGCTTCATACATCACAGTCCGACGGAGCAGCTGACAATAAATTGGTAGCTGAGGCCCAGCGTTTTCCCTCGTCGGTGTTGCAGGTTATGCGTTGGAGTGGACCCCTTTCGTTTTTCGTACACGTATGGGAGTTGGCACAAGTGGAGCTCCACGGTAGCGTCAGTGCTGACCGAATCAAAAAGCTGCGGTCATTTCTAGATGAAACGAGTCGCACGAAGGCACTGATGGTGTGCGTGAGTTTTCCGCTTCCATGCGTTTTCATATTAGCGGCCCTTGAGGCAATTCCGCTGGCGCCTCTGGATGCAGGCGCAGTAGCCAACTACGCGTTTTGGTTTCGGCATATTTTGACTTTGACTGTGCTCACACCGGGAGGGTTGTCCATCTTCCAGTCTTTCCTTCCAGAACTGTCAATTTCAAGAACGGCGACAGTGGTGCTGAGCATTTTGGGAGGACTGACATCAGGTGGGTCTGCTTTTGCGTTTTCGTTTCTGATCGGCTTCCCAGTTCCTTTCACGCTACTCGTGAGCATTCCCGGATGGTTTCTTGCGATCGTCCCTCCAACGATCTCCATTTACGTAACCCGACTTCGACACGACTCAGCAATGCTGTGGCGATTCATTCGGTGCTGGCTGATGCTCATTTGTCTCGCTACGACTGTAATCGTGTTTCCTATTTACATTTTCGGCTTCCATCACCGTAGTTCCATCGAACAGATTTTCTATGTTGGACTGCTTCCTCTCATCAAACTTTCAAGTCGACATTGTATGAGCTGGCTTATTGGCGATTTCTATGATGTGAAGGCAGGAATCGTGATTTTTAACATTGAGGTCTGCGCCGCCCTGTACATGTCCGTCGCCATGCAAAATTTTGCGAAATTAACTACGACTTCTGCCTTGCTGGCGGGTGTCATTCAATCGAGAATTGCCATCAGCGATATTAACAAAATGTTGAATACTATCAACGGACTTCAGGCCACCAGCACTTTTCGTCAACTGGTTTTGTACCAACTACATGTAGACGGCTCGTCACCCCTGAATCGTCCAAACAACGGGGTCCATCGGATGCATTGATTTTCAACGCAACCCCTGAATCTACGAAAAACGCATCTCACCTTACTCCGAAGGTAGCGCGAGTACATCCAACTTCAGGTTTGCAGACTTCCAAACAAACAAGTCGCGATAATGGCAATAAGCCAGCGCTGGGAATTATCCCGGCTCTACCAACCAACGTATTTTCCATACCGACCAAAGTTCTCTCGAGAAAAGATCAGAAAATGCTGACAGTGAAATCAACTCAAGCTCTTTACACAGCTGAATTCGTTCTGCTGGTTAAGTACGTCGAAGCGATGGTGCCAGCCATCTACGGTAAGGCATATATCTATCTAACCTGCGATACCGATCACTGCTAACGAGTTATGTCGATTCATAGCGGCATTTGTCGTACTTGCGTACAACTTGGGGAATCGAGAACACTACAGCCAACTTGACGCCATCACCTAAGCTCCATTCTCAACGTCATGGTGTATTGTCTGATCAAGACCCTATCTTTCTGCGTTATGTGTTTCCTGCTCAGTCAGAAACTCGGGATGTCTGCTGTGCACCTCGTGGCATCTGTGCTGGTTCAACAGTGGCAAGAAGTATTTAGTAGGACTTTGCTGTGAGTGGTCTACAAGACACTAACTTCGCTTCGACACTCCGGTACGACCTACCCTACTTTTTCTTACGAGGAATGGATTACATGTAATGATTTCGTTCGCATGGAATCATTAGGTCCTGATTTCACATTTCAATTTGCCTGGCTCCGTAATGCATCGACAACTCAAGATCAAACCTGAGTTGTGGCTCACCTTACCGCAACGAATCAAGACTGATCTCTGAGTCAGAACAGCCTGGAAATTGTTTATCCCCAAATCCGGGAAATGATCGTCACCTCAACTTACAGTTTAGCGGATTTGAATTGCCTGAGTGAACTCGTAAACGAAAACTGCTTTACCCGAATGATCCGTAAACGGAAGCTCCCAGCTCATTTCCATGATGCAATCGTCAAAATGCTACAAACAGCAAAGCTCATTTCCCAATTTGCCTCCAAGCGCACAAGACTCACCCACTCCCCACTCTCCACCATGGCCGCCAAACCCGCCCCGTACGACTTCAAGATCGAGCCTAGCGCTGACGTCCAATTCCCGGCTGAAAAGGGTCGCTACCACCTCTACGTGGCGTACTCGTGTCCATTTGCCAGTCGCGCCCTATCCGCTCGTAACCTTCTGGGCCTTGAAGACGTCATTGGTCTGTCCGTGGCGCACCCGGTTCCCCAAAAGACCAAACCGGACGATGAGAACGACTCGCACTTCGGATGGGCGTTCCCGGACCCTGCCACGACCCCCACGGTCACTGACAAGAATGGCAAGGAGTTTTCCACGGCGGACTGTATCCCGGACACTGTCAACCACGTCAAGTTTGCACGTGACTTGTACGAGAAGGTGGACCCTGCTCCACGCACCTACGCAGTGCCGATCTTGTGGGACACCAAGAAGCAGACCATCGTGTCCGAGCAGTCTACGGGTATCCTCCGAACTCTCGACTCTGGCTTCCGGGACTTGGTGCCGTCGAGCGTCCACTTGTACCCGGAGGAACTGCGGGTCGAGATCGATGCTGCCAACAATGGCATCGTGGCAGAGATCTCCATGGGGTTCTTTGGGAAGCTGTTTGCGAAGACGCCGGAGGCTGCTGAAGCGCTAGAGACGAAAACCTTTGACGGCATCTCCAAGCTCAACGAGCAGCTGGTCAAGCAGCGCTACCTGGTCGGAGACAGCGTGACGGAAGCGGACATTTGCCTGTTCCATACGCTCATTCGCCTCGATGCCTTCCAAGAAAAGGAGGACAAGAAGCACCTGACGGACTACCCCAATGTTGTGGGGGTACGTTGTTGACATGTTGGAGGTTGGTAAATTTTGTGCTAACATGTTGTTTTGATTGTGTTTGGTGCAGTATCTGCGCGACCTGTACCAGAGCGGTCTGAAGAGCACCACGCACTGGACTCACATCAAGATCAGCGGAGAGAACATGCGGCCTAATGTGAAGGTGGATGGCCCGTTCGTCGACTACGAAGCGGCCCACGAGCGTGCTCAGATTGCGTAAGTGGAAGAAGCTGGATATGAGTGACTTTTGCTGAAGTCGTCGGCGGACTCCTGAAGCCGGCATCAAATTTCAGCTGAGATCGTCACAACAGTTGAAAGTAGGCACTTTGCGTCACACAGTTTTGGGTTTTCTTCAAAACGTTTTGAATTTTGCATAAAGTTCAGAAGCAATCGTTGGATTCGTGTTCTTCGAAGAGGAAGGTCACTTTGTCGTGTGCACTAGACTGAATAAAAATCCTACTCTTTCCAAATTGATGCTTTGCTCAACCATTCTCCTGAGATTGATTCTCACTTCTCGTCAAGAAATTCAATGAAATTGGTACATGTAGCCAGCCGACCAAGCTTGGAATAGGTAGCATAGCGCAGAGTATTACTAACGTTAGTACCTGACAGCAGAAAACTTGAGTAAACTCCACCTGCAAAAAGGGCCCAAGATGTCAATAGATATGAACGTTGTAGCGTAGACGAGCGGAAAACAGTCGAATTCCCCGCGTGTTTGTCGACAAGAATGACAACGCCAACAAATCAGTGCGTCGCGAGCTCGCTGTCAACGCTCTCAACCAGGGATTGGTAGTAGTGAAGAAACTAGTAGTGCTATAGTAGTGCTATTACTATAGTAACCAAGATTTCCCCACTAGTAGTGCTATAGTAACTAGTAACGAAAATTTTGGCACTAGTAGTGCTATAGCACTACTATAGCACTACTAGTCACTATTCTGAGAATAATGACTAGTTGTCCAAGAGTCAGAAGGGCGTGGCAATGGGTGTTCTCCTCCCAGCGCTTCGCTCATTCAAAAAGATTCAGGTTGTGAGGTTTTAGTTGTGAGTTTACAGGACTGCAGGACCCTGGCTGGATTGTCTACGGTATTTACGTTGGTGTGCACTGCTGAGACCGACCGTCAGCAAACCTCTTCAAGCTGATCATTTTTGAAAGCTACGTGCAACAGACAGAAGGCACTACTTCTCGCTAGTTGTTGCGCTAATTCTCTTATCGACGTATTACGTTGAATATGTAAATGAGCTGCGCAAGAAATAACATGATTGGCTTCATCTGTTATCGAATACAGTAAAAACAAACTATCTTGCCTTTATGATGGTTTCCAATGCAATCGGTTGTGAAAAAGTAAATGCTTTTCATATTCACTGTAATTTGTATGTGCGTTGATTCTTTCGTAAAATTTTGTTTCAAGGTACGAGGGCAGGTCCTGAATTTCGCTTGTTCCCAGGCACAGCATACAAATGTGGGTAAACGACTTATTCTTGTACGAGACAGGCTCATATATGCGTCACAATTGCGTTGAAATTCGGCGGATGGATGACAGAAAGCGAGAACTACAACTTCAACACCCAGAAAAAGTGAGTGTAAAATACGTACTTAACCGAGAATTCTAGTAGTGCTATAGTAGTACTATAGCACTACTAATATGACTACTAGTTACAAGTGCCTTTCCTTCACTACTATAGTAATAGTAGCTAGTACTCTCCTGAATGGACTAGTAATAGTAACTAGCACTACTAGTCAGAATTTTCACTACTACCAAACCCTGCTCTCAACAACAATTCACCAGAGGGAAGTTTAATAACATAAATACTAACGTAGGCGGACACAACGCGTCTAACTGCAATCTACATATCGTTGGTCACTGGCTGTTGACAGGTTGGGCAGCTCATGTCGACGTTGAGTTGTGGGATTAAGCACTCGTCATGGAAGCGGTGGCCGCAGTGCAGCCTCGTCGTGTACAAGAACCGACCATCGGCGGACTCCATGGCTTCGTCGCACAATCCACACGTCGTTGTGGTTGTCACTGGAACGTCCTCGGACATCGTCGAGCAGCTCGTGTCCACGAACGAGGACGCCGACGTGAGACTACAACAAGACCCGAAGCTCGTCATGGCCTCATCCGCGTCCTCGGACGTGAGCGAGTGCTTGGAACCTCTGGCGCGGCGCTGCTGGCCGGCGAAGGCCCACTGTTTAATGGGGAACTGCTGCGTGTTCCCGCCGCATACAAAGTCCAGCAACGCGTCAGCTACGGGGCCTATGAGCACTTGGCACAAGTGGCTGGAGCGACTCAGTAGTGAGCTTTGCAACGTCCTAACGTAGGCCTCTAAGGCGTCGCAGCGCTTCTGGACGAGTCGCTCGGACGACGACGAGTGGAACAGTCGCGGCTTGGGGAAGTAGCTGGCCACGAAGCTGTAGAGCCACGGACATGCCGCATCGCAGCGGTGTCCCACGCACAGCGCACGAGCCACTTGTCGTTGGAACAGGCGGCAGTCGTCGAAGGAGTAGACGACGGACCAGCGACGACCCGAGGGCTGGTGCTCCGCGGACAGGATGTAGCGTACGCCCCGCTTGACCTTCTGAGCTGAGAAACTGAAAACGAGCTGCTCGAGCCACGAGACGGACAGCGGCATGTAAGCGCGTGTGTCCAGAGAGGTCATGGGATCTCGAGTTGAAGAAAGCGCGCAATGGCAGGTTGGCGAATGGTGGAGGGGCGCGACTGGATGTGAGATGGGTACATTTGATGACGGCGTTTTTGTATGGAGCCAAAAGTGTAGGTTTTCCGATGGGCAAAGATCGATGGAAGGTTACTGGTACCGGCTGTCTGCCGGCCGCTGATGCGAATAAAATGCAGCTGGGCTTGCAACTATCGCTGTGGGCTGGACTTGGGACCATCGCAGTCCCAAGTCCAGCCTGCAACAACGATTGAAAACCTACCTGGACAGTCTACCGGTGAAGGCTGCACTGCTTAAGTTTCTCAGACTTCATCCTCATGTTCGAATGTAAATGATGTGGACCCCATCTGATACAATCATTTAGAGACGTTCTTAGCAGTCTTTTTTGCTGAGATCAACAACAGCAACAACAACGGGCAACGAATAGGGACGAGCTGTATAATCCTTGTAAGATTCGCCATGGGCTCCTGTAAAGTCTCCACATCCTGCGCACGAAGCGTTCACAACTTCTTACTGCAGCCGGATGCTGTACGTGCAAACAACAAGCTGTTGAATCGGTCATGGCAAGTTACCAACACGTTGAAGCAACCAGATAAGATCACGCTCGTGACGCCACCATTTGTATAGCACATATGCCACGAGTGACTTTCGTTCTGCCATAATGAGCAAGAGTTGAAAAGGGAGGCCACCTCATGCAGGCACTGCTACTGCGAATTGAACGTCTGGTGTCATTGTGGAAGACAAGTTCTATGATATGTAAACCTTCTATCCTGCACGGCGCGCTTCGATCGCTTGCCGAGACTTGTTGATCACTACTACGAACTACATTGAGCTATCACGTTGCTTCATCTTGGAGTTGTTCGAACGCAAGAGAGACTCCGAAGGCTCGCGAGTCTTCTTCCCAAACGACTTCGCAACCCATGGCGGTACGGAATGGACAACGAGAGTGAAGTGGCTGAGAGGGACGCTCGGTCTCCGACCACGAAGGTCGAGAACGTGTCGAGCACGCCTCCCATGAGCACCTTGCAGCTGTGGTTCCCGTGGGTCACGAGCGTCGACTGGATCGTGGTCAGCGCGCGGAGCAGCGCCGCTCGCCGCCGCTCGGTCTTGAAGACGCACGGGGTGAACGTGATCGGTGGCTTGGGGAAGTGGTTCTTCACCACTGTATGTAGCCACTTGCACTCGGCCGAGCAGTTGTGTCCCGGCTGCAGCTCTCGCAGCAGGTCCTTTCGAAGCGCCGAATACTCGCGAAATGGTCGGCTCTGCGTCCACGATGTAGTTTCTACTGCGAGCTGCGACTTGGGGCTGCTGCAGCGCACAATGAGCTCGAATCGGGCGTTCTGGTGGGGCTTGTGGGTCGTGCTCATGTCCAGCGTGAGGTCGCGTAGCCAGACGACCATCTCGGGCTCAGCGAGAGGCGTGTGCAGAAGGGTCTTGAGGTTCACGGAGGACCGGTGGGGACGCATGCGATCCCGGGGAAGGAGACGGTGTAGCGTGGGGCATCGATCGAGAGGTTTTGTAAATGTGGCGGGGAGGCACAAGCGACCGTGGCAAACTCAAGTGGCTTAGCGGCCGTGCTGACCACCCGCACAAAGTTTCAAACTTTGCCATAACGGATGGGATGACCAGTTTGCGCGCACAGCAACTCAAGCCTGCCCTGCCCCACCATGAGGAAATTACGAGTGGGGCAGGTCTTCGTCGACGTTCAGCAGTCGGCACCACCGCCGCCACCCAGATGTCTTGTTCGGTTTTTCGAAGCCGATTTCAATTACTGCGCATACGGAGCATTACAAGCAGCCCCACAAAGCTGGCCGGAAGAGCAGCTTGTCGGAGCTCTGCTGTCCACGTAGCGCGCGTGGCGGCCGAAATCCGCAGTGATAAGAGGATGAGGATGAACCACCTGTCGCCACTTCAACTTGCTGACGAGAGCAAGCAAATCCGTTTCGTGTGCAGTCTGGAGCGCTTCAACCACAGCTTCGGCCCCTACTGACGTCGTTGTCCCACACGCTCAACAGCAATTTCCTGGGCGCTCGACCCGAGATCTCGACAAAAGCCACTGAATTGTCATCGCTGGTCTCTGCCAGACCTGCGCCTGTCCCGCTTCGTCGAGGATCCTTCGTTTCGGTCTCCGATCGGCCTGCTTGACTGCTTCTTAATGGCGCTGACCTGTACCGGAGGCTGTCGGTGGATAACGAGCTGGCCGTGCGGTTCTAAACTAGCGCTGCTTCACTGGCCCGACTCCGACTTGCAGTAGCCTCTTCCGCTCCTGCAGCCGTACAAGTCGTCGAAGGGCGAGACCTCCTCGCTGTAGTCCTCGTCGTCGCTGCCGCCCGAAGCGAAGGAGGCGGACGAGTCGCGCGTGCTCTGGTCGGAGCTGCAGCCCGAGAGCGCCGAGGCCACGTCTGGCAGCGAGGCGCTGTCCCCCAGGAGGAACGTGGCCAGGTCCCTGCACACGCCCTGCACGAGCACGTCGCAGCCCTGATTGCCGCGGTTCACGAGCGACATCTGGAGCGTCCGCAGCACGCGGCTGAGCGCCTGTCTGCGCGCCTCCACCGTGCGCGGCGAGTTGGCCGCCAGCAGCTTGGGCTTGGGGAAGTGGTTCTTCACCACCGCGTAGAGCCACTTGCACTCAGCGGGGCACGCGTGGCCTGGCTGGAGGCGGCGCAGCAGCTGCTTGCGGAAGCGGCGGTAGGCGTCGAAGGGCCGCGTCACGGACCACGCGAGCGCCGCGTCCTGGCAGCCGGGCGGCGTGTAGCTCATGCGCAGCTCGTACTGCACCTTGCTGCCGGCGCTCGCGACGGTGCGCAGCTGCAGGTCGAGGTGCTCCAGCCACGCGGTGGTCTCCGGCAGCTCCACCGACGCCGCGCGCTTGCGGTAGTAGCCGGAGAAGTTGATGATGGGCGTGCTGCACGTTGAGATGCCCATGACTTGGCAAATGCGGGAATGGGACAAGGTAGGCCGGGGTCGGATCGGACGACCAGAGACAAAGGATTGATGGGTGCCAGAGCCGTTGCCGCGGTGCCGCCTGTCGAATTCTTGACGAGTCTTTTGCCGACTGCAACTTCTGACTCATGACGAGCTGCGCAACTAGATCGCCCTCGTGAGCAAGGTGAACGAGGTCTCCCGCGCTGGTTGATTCCTGGAGTGGCCGGATTGCTACGGGCAGAGCATTTTTTCAAGTGGCTTCAACTGCGCCTACAACTCGTGGATCTATTTGGTGGTCCATCATTTGCTTCCCGATCATTCAAGGCGTCTGTCCACACTCGAACGTTGTTAATCATGGCGGGCCATGCGCTGTGTGTGCAGGGCGAATGCACAGTTGCGGCGTTCCGCAGGACACTCCGCATTGAAGTGGAAATGGCACTCTCGTTGACAACGAGAGTACACAATGAGTCGTTGTACAATGTTTGAAGTATCAGTTAGAAATGCTGGCTGCTGGCAGAAACATTTGCTTTACTCCATATCCGTCGCGTTGGGACAAGCAGCGCCCCAGGTTTCACGACCGACTACGCAGCAGCACTGGCGTCAGTGTAGACGGCATTAGCGTGTTTGCCAACTTGCCTGTGGCAATTGAGACGGGCACCCTTGTAGCAAGGCGAGTTTTTCTCGGTTCGACGCTTACGTTTGAGTTGGCGGTGCGTTGGCAGTCTCGACTGAGCTGGACGCCGGCGGTAGCATTGCTCTCCGGCAACACCACAAGCTGCTGTTTTTCTCATGGTCCTCCGCTGAATTAACGCCCTACCCACCGAATTGCCATCGCCCACCAGACAGCGCGAATTGGCTTGCAATATTGAAGCAGACCTGCTGTTTGCAGTGCCGCCAAGACACGCTGCGCGTCCGGCGCGACTATTGCAATGGCACAAATGAAGCAAATCGCCCCGGCGCGAATTGAATGGCTCACATCTTCGCCGGTTAAACGCCAATTATCATGATTATGCAGACTCGCTGCACAGAAGCGGGTTTGACACCCGTCGTGAGCATGCACTGATGACGCTCTCCAAAAGTTTGGGCCAAGTAGCGTTGGAAAGCTGTATCCGATTTAGAGCGAAGCCTGGAGTCATCGAAAGTTTGGGCCAAGTGTCGTTGGAAAGGAAAGCTAACCGATTTAGAGCGAAGGCTGGAGACCGTTGGCGGCGCTGGCCGGCGTCATCGAGTGGTGTCGAGTGTAATCAAGGTAGGTTGGACGCGTGGTTTAGGGTCACTACTCTCTAGTGATTAGACAGGTATTCAATTAGGAGGAACATTTTGTGACCACTTTGAAAATCGACCATTATCATATCTCAAGGGGTATTAAAACATGGCACGGTGCCTGTGATTGGCCAGGATAGCATCAGGATTACGAAATTTTCATGAGTGTTGGTTGTACGCTCGTCTCTGGTGGCTCCTCATTATCGAAGTCTCTTCCAAGAGCTAACAGCACAATGCACTCCACGCCAATCAAAGCCAGAAGAAGCTTGAAGCGCGCCAAGCCGCTAGCGCTGCCCGAGAGCGTCGCTTGGATGGAAGACCTCAGCATGGACATGACCACGACCGCCAACAAGAAGATGAGCCTCGTCAAGCGCAACAACACGCTCTACGAGCTGCAGCTCACGTACCGACCAGCCGAGGACCAGAGCGCCACGTCCTGGACCATCTCGCGCACTTTCGACGAGTACAGGGCACTACAGCGACGGCTAGTGAAGGCGCTGCACCCCAGACACAAGTGCAACGCCGAATGCCGGTGGCTCGTGAACGTGGTCAAGAACCACTTCCCCAAGGCCTCGCTCTTCTGCAAAAACTGCCCCAGCACAGTCGAGAGCCGACGACTGTCGCTACTGCGACTCATGACCACAGTGAAGGCGTCGCTGGTGAACCACGGGAACGTGGGCTGTCACATCTTGCGCGACCAAGTGAGCAAGGAGTTCGCCGACTTCCTGTTGGGCGACTGCAAGGACGTGGCGGTGCTCAAGCTCAAGCACACCAACTCAGCTGCATCCACACACTCGACGGATTCCACGTCATCTCACGATGAAGAAGACGAGATCACGTCCTCCACCGTGTCTTTCACTTCGGACGAGGAGAACCTGGTGCTGGACTACGAGTTCGACGACGACTTCGCCGACCTGGCGTGCGGTCTGTGCGGACTCAGCCTCGACTCGGCGGAGGAAGCCACGTGCACGTCTCCCTACTGCACAACAGCCACGTTCGAGTGCGGCCACCAGTTCCACGACTTGTGCGTGCTGCCGAGGCTCGATGAACAGGTCAGGTGTCCGCTGTGCCAGTAAACTGCCCGTAGCAAGGCATCCGTACAGATAACAATGATTTAACACAGATGTGTAACTTGCAATCGATCTTGCGTTCTCCTTGACGTCCTGGTACGGCGTTCTTAGTACCGTAGAGCTTCTACGTTGAAGAATCGTCATCTTTGACATCCGAAGAATGGAGCGCAATCTGTTGGCGTCAACCATGCCCAGGTCGACACTGCAACGCAATATTTATGCGAGTCAACGTGAGAGATCCATTGCATGTACGGCGCTAATGCCGCTCTGTTCGTCTACACTGACACCAGGTGCTGCTGCGTAGTCGGTCGTGGAAACTGGGGCTCAACTTGAGCACCGCCGAGTGTCGCACCGGCAAACATCACTACAGCTGATGTGTTGGCCTACGACGACGGGGCCATTAAAACTACAGCGTCGTCATTATTAATGGAGCGGAGTGTGCTCTCGCAGGGACAGGTGAGGGCGCACGCAGTCCTTGCACGCAGAGCCTCCGCTGCCGTCGCTATCCTACAAGCTGCAATTGATCCAGTGCTTTTCAAGTATTTGGGAAGCAAATGATGGACCACCAAATAGATCCACGAGTTGTAGGCGCAGTTGAAGCCACTTGAAAAAATGCTCTGCCCGTAGCAATCCGGCCACTCCAGGAATCAACCAGCGCGGGAGACCTCGTTCACCTTGCTCACGAGGGCGATCTAGTTGCGCAGCTCGTCATGAGTCAGAAGTTGCAGTCGGCAAAAGACTCGTCAAGAATTCGACAGGCGGCACCGCGGCAACGGCTCTGGCACCCATCAATCCTTTGTCTCTGGTCGTCCGATCCGACCCCCGGCCTACCTTGTCCCATTCCCGCATTTGCCAAGTCATGGGCATCTCAACGTGCAGCACGCCCATCATCAACTTCTCCGGCTACTACCGCAAGCGCGCGGCGTCGGTGGAGCTGCCGGAGACCACCGCGTGGCTGGAGCACCTCGACCTGCAGCTGCGCACCGTCGCGAGCGCCGGCAGCAAGGTGCAGTACGAGCTGCGCATGAGCTACACGCCGCCCGGCTGCCAGGACGCGGCGCTCGCGTGGTCCGTGACGCGGCCCTTCGACGCCTACCGCCGCTTCCGCAAGCAGCTGCTGCGCCGCCTCCAGCCAGGCCACGCGTGCCCCGCTGAGTGCAAGTGGCTCTACGCGGTGGTGAAGAACCACTTCCCCAAGCCCAAGCTGCTGGCGGCCAACTCGCCGCGCACGGTGGAGGCGCGCAGACAGGCGCTCAGCCGCGTGCTGCGGACGCTCCAGATGTCGCTCGTGAACCGCGGCAATCAGGGCTGCGACGTGCTCGTGCAGGGCGTGTGCAGGGACCTGGCCACGTTCCTCCTGGGGGACAGCGCCTCGCTGCCAGACGTGGCCTCGGCGCTCTCGGGCTGCAGCTCCGACCAGAGCACGCGCGACTCGTCCGCCTCCTTCGCTTCGGGCGGCAGCGACGACGAGGACTACAGCGAGGAGGTCTCGCCCTTCGACGACTTGTACGGCTGCAGGAGCGGAAGAGGCTACTGCAAGTCGGAGTCGGGCCAGTGAAGCAGCGCTAGTTTAGAACCGCACGGCCAGCTCGTTATCCACCGACAGCCTCCGGTACAGGTCAGCGCCATTAAGAAGCAGTCAAGCAGGCCGATCGGAGACCGAAACGAAGGATCCTCGACGAAGCGGGACAGGCGCAGGTCTGGCAGAGACCAGCGATGACAATTCAGTGGCTTTTGTCGAGATCTCGGGTCGAGCGCCCAGGAAATTGCTGTTGAGCGTGTGGGACAACGACGTCAGTAGGGGCCGAAGCTGTGGTTGAAGCGCTCCAGACTGCACACGAAACGGATTTGCTTGCTCTCGTCAGCAAGTTGAAGTGGCGACAGGTGGTTCATCCTCATCCTCTTATCACTGCGGATTTCGGCCGCCACGCGCGCTACGTGGACAGCAGAGCTCCGACAAGCTGCTCTTCCGGCCAGCTTTGTGGGGCTGCTTGTAATGCTCCGTATGCGCAGTAATTGAAATCGGCTTCGAAAAACCGAACAAGACATCTGGGTGGCGGCGGTGGTGCCGACTGCTGAACGTCGACGAAGACCTGCCCCACTCGTAATTTCCTCATGGTGGGGCAGGGCAGGCTTGAGTTGCTGTGCGCGCAAACTGGTCATCCCATCCGTTATGGCAAAGTTTGAAACTTTGTGCGGGTGGTCAGCACGGCCGCTAAGCCACTTGAGTTTGCCACGGTCGCTTGTGCCTCCCCGCCACATTTACAAAACCTCTCGATCGATGCCCCACGCTACACCGTCTCCTTCCCCGGGATCGCATGCGTCCCCACCGGTCCTCCGTGAACCTCAAGACCCTTCTGCACACGCCTCTCGCTGAGCCCGAGATGGTCGTCTGGCTACGCGACCTCACGCTGGACATGAGCACGACCCACAAGCCCCACCAGAACGCCCGATTCGAGCTCATTGTGCGCTGCAGCAGCCCCAAGTCGCAGCTCGCAGTAGAAACTACATCGTGGACGCAGAGCCGACCATTTCGCGAGTATTCGGCGCTTCGAAAGGACCTGCTGCGAGAGCTGCAGCCGGGACACAACTGCTCGGCCGAGTGCAAGTGGCTACATACAGTGGTGAAGAACCACTTCCCCAAGCCACCGATCACGTTCACCCCGTGCGTCTTCAAGACCGAGCGGCGGCGAGCGGCGCTGCTCCGCGCGCTGACCACGATCCAGTCGACGCTCGTGACCCACGGGAACCACAGCTGCAAGGTGCTCATGGGAGGCGTGCTCGACACGTTCTCGACCTTCGTGGTCGGAGACCGAGCGTCCCTCTCAGCCACTTCACTCTCGTTGTCCATTCCGTACCGCCATGGGTTGCGAAGTCGTTTGGGAAGAAGACTCGCGAGCCTTCGGAGTCTCTCTTGCGTTCGAACAACTCCAAGATGAAGCAACGTGATAGCTCAATGTAGTTCGTAGTAGTGATCAACAAGTCTCGGCAAGCGATCGAAGCGCGCCGTGCAGGATAGAAGGTTTACATATCATAGAACTTGTCTTCCACAATGACACCAGACGTTCAATTCGCAGTAGCAGTGCCTGCATGAGGTGGCCTCCTTTTCAACTCTTGCTCATTATGGCAGAACGAAAGTCACTCGTGGCATATGTGCTATACAAATGGTGGCGTCACGAGCGTGATCTTATCTGGTTGCTTCAACGTGTTGGTAACTTGCCATGACCGATTCAACAGCTTGTTGTTTGCACGTACAGCATCCGGCTGCAGTAAAGAGTTGTGAACGCTGCCTCGTGTGCAGGGTGTGGCCCATGGTGAATCTTACAAGGATGCCAATATTTCCCCGTTGTATTACCGGTACCGGTATAGGGTGGTTCCGTCCCTACCATTATTACGGACGCTCCAAACGCAGAGAACAACGTCCGTGAGCACCAACACCAGTACAATCTCGAGATGGAGAATGTGTGTGCCGCCGGAACACGCGCATCCGAGTTGAGCTCCGCGAAGAAGGCTATCCAGTGAAGTTCACACGACGGCGTGAACAAGCACCTAGAAAAATCGATTGAGTCGCGCTTGCGCTTACGGCCCCGGGTTGGGGATTGTGCGGAGCGACCATAATCGCCCGGAGCTGCAGCCACGGGTTGTCGTACGATTGCCACCAGCAGTTAAATCGGCTGCGAGAGCCGAGCCGGAGACTTACAACAACATGCCATTCCGAAATTAGCTTCCTAGAGCGATGACCTCCCCGAATGCACTGCCAGCACCCCCACCCATATACAGCTCCTTCTCGTCGCGCAAGCGTTCGCAACCAGTTATAAAACCTCTGCCCGAGTCTGTGGCGTGGCTCAAGGACCTCACGCTCGAAATGGCCACCGTCATCTCTCGTCACGGCTCCGCCAAGTACGAGCTCTGCGTGACCTACCAGACCATGGGCTCCCCTGCCACAAACTGGAGTCTCAAGCGTTCGTTCGACCAGTACAAGGCGTTCCAGAAGCGTTTGCTCAGTCAGCTCCAGCCCTCACACTGCTGCAATGCAGAGTGCCGGTGGCTCTACCATACTGTCAAGAAACACTTCCCCAAGTCGACGCTCTTCGGTTCGCGCTACCCGTCCGTCATCGAGCACCGTCGCAAAGCTCTGTTGCGACTGCTTACAACTGTACAGGCGTCGGTTGTGCACCATGGCAATCGCAGCTGCAAGGTGATGCTGAACGACGTGAGCCAGGAGTTCGCCGCCTTCCTGGTGGACGACGACAAGAGCTCTGCGGCCGTGACGCCACCGGCCACGCCCGGTGAGCTGGTGACACCTGCCAGTTCGCTACCGTCGTGCACATCCTCCGTCACGTCGGACGAGTTTGACGAAGACACAATCGGCAAGTACGACGACGAGCAGTGGATGGCCTGGCCACAGCCTATCGCCGAACACTTAGACCTCGAGCGCACCATGAGCTCACCCGTGTAGCTACTGTAGTATTTAACCCATTAGACGGAAAGCTATAAATTATGCAACACCAAGAACTGGATTTTACCATCGTCATGGTACTGTACAGCATGACGTGGGTCCATTGCTAAAAAGTCGAAGACAAGCTTTTCGTGTACGATCCCGGCGCGGGATCGTGCCAACATGCCGTTGTGGTCGTCTGGATTTTTGCGACCAAGCCAAGTGCTAACGTTAGCTCCGTCTCATGCCCGACAATGCGCGAAGTTCAAACTTGAAGCATTAAAAGCCATCCATCTGCTGGGTTTCTCGGCGATAGGACCAAAGATTCGGAGTCGATGTGTGGAGCCGGCGTCGTCGGAAATCGGTGCCGCAAATTTGCGGCGAATGGCTCGGAGCCACGTCAGCTTTTGTACAGGTGCAAGTTCAGGCGCTCGTCGACATCCACTTGTCGCCGCCTCGCGCTGCAGGCTGCAGCAACGGGCGAAACGACCAAGTTGACAAGACTAGCGCCGACATCTATAAGCATCTTCAGTCTACTTTACACGTCCTGAGGAAGGGAGAAGTTGCGTTCACACAGTTGCAGGCGTCAGCTCCGGTCGTCACGACGATCATCGCGGAATAAAGAATGGCTGGAATATATAGTATAATAACTGACATTGTATAAAGGGTTCACATCCGTAAAACCCCTGCGTAACAACAACAGTATATAAGGTCTTACAGGCTATCCGTTTTGCTCCGTTCCTAATTAGTTTACGCTGTACCTATTCCAAACGACCGGACAGGCTCTGTCATTGTGCAACTTGGTCGGCAGAAGAAGGTTTGCAGTCAGTCGAAAAGAATAGGATCTCCACCAACGCATAGTAGCCGTCTAATGGTAGGCACGATGCTCGAGAACTCGTCCTGCAGCAGCACCGGCAGCGGCTGCTCCGGCTCGGCCCCGCGCTCAGCCGCCAGCCTCAAGGCCGCCGGTCCAGTGGTTGTACCCGAGGCGGTGGCGTGGCTGGACCACCTGGCACTGGAGCTCGAGACCTCCCCGAGCGGCGGCAAGGCCCAGTACCAGCTCAGTATGAAGTACACCCCCAACCCCTCGAAGCTGGCGGCCCCAGCTTCGTGGACCATCAGCCGCCCTTTCGACGAGTACCGCGCGTTCCAGAAGCGGCTCTTGAAGCGGCTGCAGCACGGCCACTCGTGTGGGGCCGAGTGCAAGTGGCTCTACAAAGTGGTCAAGCACTACTTCCCCAGAAGTCGCTCTTCTGCAACAACTGCCCCAAAGTGGTGGCGGCCCGGCAGCAGACGCTCATCCGCAGCCTCACGACGGTGCAGGCCTCGCTCGTGAACAGGGGCAACCACGGCTGCCGCGTGCTCGTGCACGACGTGGCCGCCGAGTTCAACCGCTTCGTGGTCAAAGGCATGAAGGACCTGGAGCAGAACGCCACGGAGTCGCCGTCGTCCGAGCTCAGCGCCGTGACGCGCGACTCGCTCGACTCGCTCGATGACGAGAGCGACGAGGAGAGTGACGACGAGGAGGAGGACGAAGGTGAAGACGAGTGCGACGCCTGCCACAGTCGACACGTTGTGTGCCGCACCCACAGCAACCTCAAGGCATAGAGAAAGGAGAAGTCGACAGAGTGTACGATAAATAAGGCGTGGAAAACGAGTTTAGGACATTTAACTACAACAACAACAAGTCAGCAAGTTGGTAAGCTCATCTAGCAGCAAAACGCCACGTCACAATTGCCAGTCGAGTTCATGTCCCAAGTGCAAGCAAAAGTGTATGTAGCCAAGGCAGCATCAACAATCGGCCATGTCACGGTGCTAAAACCCATACTTTGTACCCATGTATCCTTGTACTGTACCCATGTGCATATACTGTTGAAGCGACGCACAAGGTCACTTTGCAAGCTTCAAGCAGCAACTAATGGTGGGCTCTCGTCGCGTCCGCAAGCGTTCAACCTCCAGTAGCCTACTGTTGCCGACATATGTGGCACTCTTGGCGCCGTTGCAACTGGCGCTGCAATGCACACACAGCAGCAAGAATCCTCTTTTCGAGCTGCAAGTCCAGCGTCGCAGCAGTCGCTGGAGCTTTTCGCGGCCGTTTGAGGACTTTGAGGCGCTGCACAAACGGCTGACGCTGGCCTTGCAGCACGGACACTTTTGCAGCGCCGGCTGTCCGTGGCTCTTCTCGTTCCTCACGAGCGAATTCCCCAAGAAGCACCTTTTCCAGTGGAACTCGAGCCCAAAGACGATCGAAGTGCGCAGACAGAAGTTGCTGCAATTGCTGACGTCCACACTTGAGTTCCTGCTGGACAGGAAGAGCCACTCGTGCAGTGTGGCCACAACGGACGTGGCCAAGCAGTTGGCCGAGTTTCTTTACGAGGAAAACGCCATCGCTCAGTGCATTCTCGAGTCCTACTCCGAGTCGGAGACCAACAACAGTTCAAGGCGTCGAGGACTCGTGTGCAGCGAAGAGGAGGTGACTACAGATGGAACTTGCACTGAAGTAGCTGCTCTGACGCTTTGTGGCGTCTGCAACAACCCTTTGGCGTGTACTGTTGAGAGGGAGAAACGCACTGTGAGCCCCGTGAGCTCTGGAAGTCGACGTCGGTCGTCCGTGTACGCGACGGCTTTGCAGTGCGGCCACCAGTTCCACGACGAGTGCATCGTCCCCGTACTGAACGAGACGCTGCGGTGCCCAACCTGCCACCACCTCGAGATTCAGTGAAGACGACGAAGTAAGGCTGGCGGTATTCAGACGCCTCGTGCCTGTCATGATCGTCTGGCGAGACAATCCAGTGAGTTCGAGGCAATCAAGCGAAGGACTTTGATTACCCCGAGGACAAAACTCTCTGATCACGCTGCCGGATCACCTGCAAATCGCACTCCATACTTTCACGCACATGTGTGCGATTGCTGCAAACCGGACGCCCCCGCATCCCCATAATCCAGCAGACGAGTGCACGACCAGTGCTCTTACCAGTCCAGCACCGCTTTCATTGCCCAATTTGCCTCGCAGCAACTACAACAACGACTAGTCCACCACCACTACTACAATACCGATCGAAATGATGTCTTCCGGTTCCAACACGTCCCTCAACTCTCGTCGACGTCGTCGTCGTGCAACCGTAGCCGGACCTCCCGGCACACCCGTCAAGAGTCCCGCAGCCTCCCCAATCTCGTTCAAACCAACGAGCATCTCCTACCTCGCCCAATTCGAACTCCGTGTGTCCGCCACCAAAATCAAACTCGAACACGGCAAAGACGTCCGCTACGACCTGATCGTGACCCCCACAACGGACACCAGTCAGCAGTGGACCGTAAGTCGCTCGTTCAAGGAGCTGCAGACGTTCCAGCAGAAGCTGCTCGAGGTCATGCAGCTCGGCCACCTGTGCCACGCTGCCTGTCCGTACTTGTACTCGAGCATCAAAGGACGGTTCCCCAAGGACTGCTACCTGTACTCGACGAGTTCGTACGTCATGGGGAAGCGTCGAGTCGCAATCGAGGAGTGCTTCACCACGCTCGTCGAAGCTCTCCTGACGCGCGAGAACCACTCGTCCTGTAGTATTCTACCGGGCACCGTCGCGCAGGAGCTCATCACGTTCCTGAACGAGGATCTACCGATCGACCACGAGTTCCGCTGGGAGAACTTCGTGAGTTTTGTCAAGACGCCGAGCAGCAGTTCGACCTGGTGCAGCACGGACAGCAGCAGTCGCAGCCTCACGCCCACGGGTCTCTCGCGCGGCTGGCAATCCGGCAGCGACAAGAGCATCGAGTCATTCCGTTCGAACGGCAGCAACAACAGCATGTTGGACTCGTGCGGCTTGTGCAGCTCCGACGCCACGAACGGCGCGTTGACCACTCTGAGCTGCGGCCACCGATTCCACGACGAATGCGTCGTCGCCAAACTTAACGAGGCGTTGGCGTGCCCGACGTGCGGCCACCAGCTCTGATAAACGTCTTCATATATTTTTGCACTTCTCGCTCACTCAACGCACCGAAAGCTGTTCATCAATCCAAAGTTACCTTTCAATTGATGCCTGTGGCTTCCTGTATTTTTTCAGTCAGAGGTGCATGGCTCGTCAATTTGCATCACTTGGTTGTGGAAACTCGTTGTCGCATCGACTGAGCGAGTGGACATGGTGGCCACACGCCACAATTCACTGCATCTGCTGCGTGAGACTCGCCCGTTCAAGTCGAGAAAAGCAGCATAAGACTGGCCCGTTTCTGAGGGCTTTATGAGCGTTAGTGATGGCGGTGGATGCTCGAAATGGCTCGTGATCCAGTCGGAGACGTTTTCAGCCCTCCACTCTTCATTTTCCACGGGAACAGATCACCAAATTTCACAAATGAGTGCCGCGCGTGTTCGTAAGAAGCGGTCGCTGCCTGTTGGTCCCTTGCCGCCTCAAGTTGCGTGGCTCGAGGGCATCTCAATGGACGTGACGCCGCTCGAGTCCAGACCTGCGACTTCCTACCGTCGGGTCGACTACTTGCTCACCGTCACATACCAGCAGAACGACTCGACGGAGTCCTCGACGTGGCACTTGGTGCGCAGCTTCGACCAGTACCGGTTCTTCCGGAAGCGGTTGGTGGCCTTGTTGAACCGCGGCCACTTCTGCCAGGCCGAGTGTCCGTGGCTGTACACGTTCCTCAAGAGCTACTTCCCAAAGTCTCAGTTGGTGGGGAGCTCCTTGGCTCGAGTGGTGGCCAGACGACGAAAGACGCTGACGCGGAGCTTGGCGACCATCCGCAGCTTCCTCGTGAACAGAAGCAACCACGCTTGCCCGTTGGTGGTGCAGGACGTGGCACTGGAACTGTTGGAGTTTGTGCTCGGGAAATCTCAAGACCCGGAGCACAAAAGACACGGGAAAGTGCCGGAAGCGCTACAGCAATTGCTGCAGAGGTGGCAAGACGGAGAGCTCGAGACGGAGGACACGACGAGCTCCGACGACACGACAGCGAGTGAGGATTCGACCTTGGACAAAGATCTCTGCGCAGTGTGCGAGAACTCGTTGGTGGGGCATCTCCCCAAGCAGGAGGTACCGGAGCTGGACGAAGATCGGTGGTCTCAACTCGCGGCAGCAGAACCGTTCTCGACGCTGTCGTGCGGCCACCACTTCCACGACGAGTGCCTCATCGACAAGCTGAACGAGGCACTCGAGTGCCCGACGTGTGGCCACCAGGAGACCTGCTGAGGCTCAGATACTGTACCTGAGACGACGTCAGGTAGATTGGAAGACTTGTACATTCAAAATACTGCAAGTACGTTGCCATTTGAAGGAGAACTCTTCTGCTTTGAACTTTGTTGATGATCCACGTTGAGATAGGGACCTAAAAACGAAAAACTTCAATACTGTACGTCGTGCAATCGACAATCGACGGAACTCTTCTGCTCAAAAGCAACCACGAGACCAGATCGCGTTTTTATCTTCAGAAGAGGGCGCGCTGCACCGGCACAGCCTCAAGCTCGAAAATTGAATCTTGTCGAACATACATTGAGGCGTAATCAGGTGGGCCAATCCGGAAGGCGCTGGGCTGTGCAAGACTCGTCACCAGACAAGTCCTTCGCCGTGAGTTGGTGACTTCCAAATTGAATTACATACATGGTGTTTTACAGTGTCTTACATTCGAGTTCGCGGCCACTTTGTGGCTGCGAAAATACCACCAGCCAGCCGATTCGCAAGAGTTTACGAGCCCAATTGCTTGTGGCAAGAGTTTGCAAGCTACAAATGATGAATGCAATCTCAGTTCAAAATTGCATCAACCAGTTCATCCCCATAATCGTTAGTTTTCTCAAAGTGAAGTTGCCCTTTGTCGCCGCGTCGTGTTAAAAGCTTTCGGAATGATGGCTTTCTCGAAGGTGTCGCAGTCTATCTGTGGTCAACCTCTTAAGGCTCCGCCGGCCCCATCCATCGATCATCGTCCCATTCTTCACTTCGTTTTTGGTCTTCTCCTTACAAAAATCACTTTTTAGTGTCGGTTGGTAATGGTCTGGCCCGTTCTTTTTCGAACCCCATAGTGAAAACAAGTAGTGCGAGTTCAGAGTAGACTTCAACAGTTGTACACGAAATGGTCCGCCCCGGCCTAAAAAGCCGGATCACCATCCACCCGATAATTTTTGCGTGGGTCTCTCGATGGCTGCGTTTGCATCGACCACGTACAGTTGGCTGCCAGCTGGGTCCATCCATCCGAGTGGTGCAGCACGCGAGTAGTCCAAGGGTTCTCCACTTTGCAACTCGTCTCCATTTGCGCAAATCGCCACATCGGTTTCGCACCGCAAAACTCCCGCTGCGAAGGTCTCCGCAAATGGAGGTCAAGACACCGCTGCAGCGCCACCCCAAGTGCTCAGCGCTTTACGCCACCCGCGTGTGTCGAGAGTCGGAGACCAAGTCGGAGCCTCTGGCGCCAAACGTCGCGTACTTGGCCAACGTGACGGTCGAAGTGACCACCAAGACGCTGACTCGAGACGGTGCAACTTTCGCGCTAACCGTTCACGACCGCAAATCCAGCTCAACATGGCGTCATTTGCGCTCCTACGCAGACTGCAGATCCTTCCGGACGCGAGTGCTCAGAGTTCTCAGTCGCGGTCATTTGTGTTTTGCAGAGTGTCCGTGGCTTTTCGCCTACGTGCAACGCGCGCTACCAGCCGAGCGAACGGGTCACCACCTTTTTCGCGTTGCAGGCCACTGCGCCAAGCCCAAAGCGGTGGAGAACCAGTGCAAAGCACTTGCGCAACTTTTGCGACTTTGCAGCGCGTGCTGCTCAACCCGCTCAACCAAAAGTGCAACGTGTTGATGCGCCAAGTGGCGCCCGAAGTCATTACGTTCCTCACGAATCGCAGCGCAAATGACGAAGAGCAAGCGCTAAACTCGCCGTCCAACGACCGTCCATTGGCGAAAACCTTCTCCGAGTCGTTCATGTTCGAGCTGGAGGAGCGCAAATCCGAGGACGCCAAATTCGGCCAGTGCAGCACCACGACCATCGCAAGCCTCGACGACCTCGAAGTTGCAGTGGAGGAGCCCGACCCCGTGCAACACTTGGAGAAACTTGTTGCGGGCCAACGCGTGTGTTGCGCAATGTGCGCGTTGCACAAAGTCGGTCGGACGAGCAGGTCTTTGCGGACTGGAAGGCCGAGTCCCTCGGCAGTCGGTTTATGAGGCTGCGAGCAGGAGCTGGCGCCGAACGCACATCTATTGTGGCACAGCGCACCTCGCCGGTGCAAATTCGCGCAAAAGTGGTTGGCAGTCACCCGCGTATTCGCAACGGGTGACGTCGCCATTGGGGCCATTGGCAGTTCTTGGCGCAAGGGAATGCGAAGAAACAGCAATGATTGCAACCGAGCACGACGGAACGCCCAAAGACCCTTTCCCGGGCTCCCCGGTACTCCTCGTGACCCTCGCGACTCAACTGCAATGTCATCGAGGGCTTCGTCTGTGTGCGAAATCGACCTGGAAATGCTGGACAATTGGCGGCTATCGACTGCAACTGCGCCACCAAACCAGAACACTGCAAAACCCCAGCGCCAAAACAGTCGACGGATGCCGCGTCGCTCGCTGCTCCATTCCATCCGCAGCAAATTCGCGACCTCGAAACATCGAGCCGGCATCGCTATTTAAATTACAACACTCGTGGCACCAAACTCGAAAATATGAAAGTCTTTCGCCCCCGTTCTCCGTTTTTGCAGTTGCGAATCCATGTTTTTGGAATTTACGATCGTTTTGCTTGTTTTGCCGTATAGTAGTTCGTCATCCGTCTTTCCCAGAGCACGCGCCACCAGCGTCGCCTCTCACATTGGGGACCGAAAACCCTTCGACAGCCTTCAGTCCTATTCGTCCTAGATGTGGTGGTGCACGAAAGAGTTTTCACCCCAAATGACTTTGAAGGTTTTCAGCAACGAAAAGGGGCAAACGTTGAGAAGGGCCGTCATGGCCTTGCTGCTACAATACATGCGTATCCGACCAAAAGGCCATTGCGTAAATTGCAGTCCAGGATGCAGACGCCAGCAGACACGAGGTGGATCCCTCATGAGGTACGCCAAAAGTAGAGTTTTTGACTTGATATAGCTAACCGTTCGTGTCTAGGACAACTTACTTCGCACTGCGATTCGTCGCTATGGAGTGCGTCGATGGGACTGCATCGCTGCAGCCGTCGCAAGTCACTCGGAAGAATCGTGTTCCACTCGCTGGGATGAACTCCAGGATCGCTGGACTCAGTTGAACCGACAGCCGTGGACGGAGACCGAAGACGGTTTGTTGAGATCCGTCGTGGACGTACAAGGAGCGACTCAATGGTCGATGGTCTCATCGTTCTTGCCCGGACGAACCGCCAAGCAGTGTCGTGAGCGGTGGCGCTATCGATTGGATCCGTCGATCAAGCGAGGTGCGTGGTCCGTTAGTGAAGATGCTCTTCTTGTGACGCTGCAACGCAAATTCGGCAACTCGTGGTCTCGAATTGCTGCCGATTTGCCAGGCCGCACGGACAACTCGGTCAAGAATCGGTGGCACTCGGTGCGATTTCGACACCGCAAGCACGAGGCCAAGTCGAACGATGCTGACCGCCAATTTCAAGTGACTTCAACTTTGTCGCCTGAAACATCAAGCGAGGTAGCATCGGGAGCATTGGCGAATGTTCGCGTGCCCGAGCCAGCAACGCTCGAGTTTGGAAGTTTTGCGTCTGGGGTTGTTGATGATTCTGCTGTGTGGGAGGATCTGGCGGCGTGTCTGCTGGATGACGTTCCAGCGGAAACTCACGACCAACAAGGTGAATGAAGAGATATCGTGCCAGTAGTTTTCTCGCTCGGTCCAGTAGATAGTTTGGCAGACTGTGTACTTTTCAAATTTAAGATTGGAAGCTTTCCTTGTTTTTTTAAAGCAGATCTGACGAGAAACCTGGCGCGAAAACGCCCTCCACTCTGAAGTAGTAAGTTGCTACATGTACCAAGTTTTCCGTTAGAGGGCTGCAACTTCAGCCGAGACATAATTACTGTCCCCGATTGACCTTTGTAATATCCGTCTGATGGCATACCAACCTCAGTCTTGAAATCGACAATAATGAGAGAGCAGAGGATCAACGACTCTGGTCAAGAAGCTGCTTTTTGAGATCGCCAAATACGCCTTCAAATGAAGGTATCAATGAAGTGATATCCACGACTAAACCTTGTCTCGCTGCCCCGTAAATAAAGTTTCTGGGCATGAACTAACTTGAATATTCAGAGTTTGCGTGTGCTAGCGGAGCCCACAGCCATCTTGGAGCTTACTACCCCCACTTCGTACCGGTTCTCTCGTTTTGAGAAGCATCCGTGCGGTTGCTATTCCTGCTTCGCTTTTTGATAGCATTGTTCTTCTGTCGAACTGCTGCGACCTTCTTCACGTTAAATTTCGTCACATGAGCGACTAACATGATCCGATTCTCCGCCGCTGAAAACGTCTGACGGCGTCGCGCATAGCCGAAGTAAAAACATGTCAACAGGATCCCAATAATCGAGAACGCGATGATCTCCACCCCGCCATTGCCCTGGAAGCCTACAACCGCAATAATACACAAAACCCAGACGACCATCGAGTACCAAGCTCCAGCTCTGCCGAACGGACTGCGAAACTCCGAGCTCTTGATGTTCTTGTAGTTGTGTTTGAGCGAAATGTAGCCGATACACTGTCCGGTGTACGACATGAACGCCGACAAGATGCAAATGCGAAAGAGGTTTGCCCCCACGGCCGGTACAAAGTAAGAAATGATGCACAAGGCGTAGCTGACTGCAGATCCAGCGAGAAGTGCGCCGTACGGGGTCCCATTATCTTTGGTTCTCTTGGCCAAGAACGCAGGTAGAAGTTTCGAGGTGGCCATGGCGACAATTAGTTTTCCATAGCACCACATAAAGCCGAAAGCTGTTGCATAGGTGGCTGGAAGGGATAAAATCGTAGCTGCTTGGCGTGGAATGGCGAACATCAGAGTGAATCCTCTGTTAAAGGGGACAAGTTCACTCGGAAGTTGGGCCAGTCCAGGAGGGAGCGCTGCAGTAACAACAAATACAGCCAGGCCAGTGACGAATAGTGTTGCTACACAGGACACTTGTGCCATTGGGACTATTTTCTTGGGGTGGTCGACTTGATCACTCGCTAAGCTGAGAGCCTCAACGCCCACAAAGAACCACGAAGCCAACGGAAGAGCCTTCATGAACCCGCTAAAGCCGTCGACAAACTCGAGAGTCGGGTCCGATCCGTACTCGTTCAAGTCGACAAACGCCAGCGAACCGAAACAGTAAAGCAGGACGATCAGAAGCGAAATGATGCCGATACCGAGATTGAAAAGCCAGAAAACTCGGTTGCCTTGGATGTGGATGAAGAGTGCAGTTGCGTAAAACAACGCCCAAAGCAAAGGCGACAAGCGCTCAAGTGATGGAGCCACGTCAACGATGAGAGCGACGAAAGAAAGCGTCGAAGCGGAGACGTACGCAATGTACTCGAGTGCTTCACAACAGCCGACCATGAACGCAGGGTAAAATCCGAGAGTGCATCGAGCCAAAGCATAACTTCCACCGGCAAATGGCAGAGCGCCAGTGATTTCTGCCGTGCAACAACAAAGCGTGATGTACGCCGACGCAATCAGGAAATACCCGATCAGGAAGTTGTAGAGGCCGGAGGAGATCCCTGCGTTCCAGCAGAAGTATTGCCCCCAATGACGATCGTGATGCCGAGCATCATGATGTCGAGTTTACCAGGTTTGTACGGTGCTTTGGCAGTTGCCGTGGACGGTCCACTAGAAGGTTGAGCATCTCGAAACTCTGCCTTCTTCTCTTGACTTGGTTGGATTTGAATCGATGCAGGTGCCAGTGGTTGGACTACGGTCGGTCTGCAAATGATTCGGGAGAGTTGGTTGAGGACCGTCATGACAGATGCAGAGATGTGGGGAAGTGCTGCTATTTCCAATGGCAAACTCGAGAAACTCCCACGTCGACGGTGTCTATATTGACGTCATAAGAACTTCAACAAGTAGTTTACTTGACCTGGTATTTCGTTTGTAGGTTTTTGATCTTACGTTAGAGGCCTGAGTTCGTAAAAGACCGCACTATCGCCTTTGCAGATCGTGGCCCCACTTTGATCTCTGTTTGAGAGTTCTCCGTTCCTCCAGCAGTGCGTTTACTACCGCTGCTCCCTTTGCCATTTTTCACTCGCCGTCCTGCCGCTACTTTCTTCACGTTAAATTTCGTCACGTGGGCCACGAGCATCACGCGATTCTCGGCAGCCGAAAACGTCTGGCGCTTTCGTGCGTAGACGTAGTAGAACAAGGTGAGCAGTGCAAAGATAACCGAGAAAGCGATGACTTCCACGCCCCCGTTGTCTTGGAATGCCGCAACTCCAATAATTGCCAGGACCCAGATAATCGCAGAGTAGATAGATCCCGCGATACCGAACGGACTCTGGAATTCCGAGCTCTTGATGTTGCGGTAGTTGCGCTTGAGGGAGATGTAGCCGACACATTGGCCGGTGTACGACATAAATGCCGACAAGATGCAGATCTTGAACAGGTTTTTGCCAACCGCGGGCACAACGTAGGAAATGATGCACAGCGCATAGCTGACTGCAGATCCAGCGAGCAGTGCGCCATACGGCGTCTCGTTCTCCGTTGTCGTCTTGGATAGGAACTCCGGCATGAGTTTTGAAGTGGCCATGGCGACGATCAATTTGCCGTAGCACCACATGAACCCGAATGCCGTCGCGTAGGTCGCAGGAAGCGACAGTATTGTGGCTGCTCTGTGGGAGATGGTAAACATGAGTGCGAAGCCTCTGTTGAACGGAACGAGCTCAGTCGGGAGGGCAGCCAAACCAGGAGGAGCGACGCCGTCACGAAATACACCACGAACCCCGTCACAAAAGCGTGACGACGCAGGACACTTGAGCGACTGGGATAATTTTCTTGGGCTGATCAACTTGGTCACTCGCGAGACTTAGCGCCTCAACTCCAACAAAGAACCAGGTCGCCAACGGAAGCGACTTCATAAATCCATTAAACCCGTCGACAAACGCGAGATTCGGGTCCGAAGCGTTCACACGGAAGTTGACAAATGCCAGCGAGCCCAGACAGTAAATCCCGACAATGACGAGAGAGACGATTCCAATGCCAAAGTTGAACATCCAGAAGACGCGACCGCCTTTGACCTGAATGGCCAGGGCACTGGCGTAGAAGAGAGCCCACAACAATGGGGACAGGTATTGCAACGAGGGAGCAGCGTCAACGATGAGTTGGACGAGCGAGATGGTCGAGGTCGAGACGTACGCGATGTATTCCAGAGCTTCACAGCACCCGATCATGAACGCTGGGTAGAACCCCAGAGTGCATCTCGACAACCCGTACGACCCCCTGCAAACGGGAGAGCTCCAGTGATTTCAGCCGTACAGCAACACAAAGTGATGTACGCGGAGGCGATCAGCAAGTAGCCGATGAAGAAGCTGTAGATTCCAGCGTTGACGCCTTCGTTCCAGCAGAAATACTGGCCACCGATGACGATGGTGATGCCAAGCATGAAAATATCCCGTTTATCGTGTGTGTACTCGCTCACCTTACTCGTAGATGGTACAAGAGCACTTCGAGCTGAACTTTGCTTCGGTCCGATGGATGAAACCCGAATCGGAGGTGATGCGAGCGGCTCCACTGAAGCAGATTTCCGCCATAGTTGAAGAATGTTCGCAAACTTCATGCTGCAGACGTGAGGAAGACTGCACTTGAGCGTCAGGACTCCCGAAATGAGTAGGTCCAATGAAGTGGTTTGCTAGTTCCAACTTCGTCTTCGAAACTACCCGAGGACGAGTATCTCAGTTCGGTTCATACCAAAAGCTCCCAAAACTCAAATATGGTGAATTTTTGCCAAGAAATGTACTTTTCGTGATGACTTACTTCTTGTACACACCTACAGCATTACTGTACCTCCCTGTAGTTTAGGTACTCCTACCACTTCTAACGGACATTGCCGACCTGATCGATTTGCCGAGTGTTGCCACATTGTTCGAGTTCCTTCCAGTGGAAGCGGAACTGTTTCCACCATTGGTACTGCTGGAGGATTGATTCTTGTTCCGTCGAGACGCCATCTTTTAATGTTGAACTTGGTCACGTGGGCAACCAACATGACCTTGTTCTCTTGCGGGGAAAAAGTCTGTCGCTTCCGGGCGTAGACAAAGTAAAAGAACGTGAGAAGTGCTAAAAGCACCAGGAACGCGAAAGTTTCGACGCTTCCGTTCCCTTGGAAAGCCACAATCCCGATAATACTCAGGATCCACACGGACATTGAGTAGAGTGCGCCTAACGACCCGAACGGACTCTGGAACTCGGAGCTTTTAATGTTGCGGTAGTTGTGCTTGAGCGAGATGTAGCCGACACATTGGCCCGTGTACGACATGAAGCCCGAGAGCATACAAATGTTGAACAAATACTGGTTGATGGACGGCTGCCAGTACACGACGAGGCAAAGAGCATAACTCACGCTCGTCCCAGCAATTAGAGCAGCGTACGGCGTTTCCTCCGCGATCGTGGTTTTATTCAGGAACGAAGGTAGCAACTTGGATGTGGCCATTGCCACAATGAGTTTCCCATAGCACCACATGAACCCGAATGCTGTAGCGTATGTAGCAGGTAGTGAGAGAATTGTAGCAGTATGGCGATGGATATTGAAGAGAAGAGTGAAGCCGTTGTCGAACGGGACGAGTTCGGTCGGCAGTGACGCCAATCCTGGAGGCAGTGAAGCCGTCACAAAGTAGACGAAAATTCCAGTCACGAAGAGCGTGAGCACGCACCAAACTTGAGCAATTGGTACGATGTGCTTGGCGTGTTCGATCTGGTCACTTGCCATGGGAAGAGCTTCGACGCCCACGAAGAACCAGGCAGCAAGAGGAAGCGCCTTCATGAACCCGTAAAATCCGTCAACAAACTCCAACTCCGGATCGACTGCGTGTGCTGCGAAACTTACGAACGGGAGTGAGCCGAAGCAGTAGAGCACCACAATCAAGAGAGAAACTACGCCAATGGCCATGTTGAATATCCAGAACGCTCGCCCCCTTTGATGTGGAAAACCAACGCGCTCAGGTAAAACAGACCCCATAGCACAGGACGATACGCTTTAACTTGGGGGACGGAGTCGACGATGAGGTCAATGAAGGCGATAGTGGAAGTGGCCACATACGCGATGTACTCGAGAGCTTCGCAACAGCCGATCATGAACGCAGGATAAAATCCGAGCGTGCAGCGTGCTAACCCGTACGCCCCACCAGCGAACGGCAACGCACCCGTGATCTCAGCCGTACAGCAGCACAACGTGATGTATGCAGTCGCAATGAGGAGATACGCGATGAAGAAGCTGTAGAGACCTGCTGCGATCCCGGCATTCCAGCAGAAGTACTGTCCTCCAATGACAATCGTGATGCCGAGCATGAAGATGTCCCACTTGCCAGGTCTGTACTTTGCTACAGGCTTCGGACCTTGCGCAGCCAACACATCTCGAATTGTTGCTTGCTTGAGCGGCCCCGACGCTCCCCACGCAGCGTTCGACTGCACCCGAAGCGACCGAATTGCTTGAGAAGTCGGAGCTGCTGCCACCTTGGCCATCGTGGCGCCTTTGGGGTGGAATTGGGTTCTGGTCGTTGTCAAACAATCAAGAATACCATTCTCTCGTCAATTGCTGCGTGCGATGCTGCAAGCTGCTCCAAAATTGGACAAGACAAGGAACGTTGGGACCTGACTCAGGTCCCAAGACGACCAGTTTGGCTTTCTGAGCACCGGTCCGATCGTATGAATAGCAAATGCATTGCCAACGTTGTGGGCAAACTGAGCCCGTGAACACGTGATGAGAGAGCGCAACTGGCCAGGACGAGCATATCGCCCAGTGTCCTGGAGGTCGTTGGCTGGGATCTATGCAATGTTATAAACTAATTGCGAGTCCTAGAGCGACTCCATGTACTTCTTCTGCAGCTCGAAGGCCACGAGGGTGATGCCGAACAACGGCGCTTGCACCATCATCCGAGGCCCCGCGCCCTTCATCAGCGCCTTGGGGCCATTCGCCGACACGATTTTCCGCACACAGTCCACCATGCCAGTGTACGGAGACCCCTTCATCTGCAGCCGAGTCTTGATCACATCGGCCGGTGTGCAAATGGCAGCCGCGCCACCGCCTGCGATAGCTCCAGCCGCCACAATTGACAGCACCGAGTTCTTGCCCGTGCTTTGGTCTGTCCAGGCGTCGCGAAGTGTAGCGTAGGAAGGGAAGAAAATCACCGCGTACGGCACATCCCGCAAAAAGCAGACGCCCGCGCCCTTGTACACGCCCCGAAGGCCCAAACTGGACGCGATCTCCATGGCCGTTTGTCGTTCTGCCACTGGTAGCGACGTCTGCATCTGCAATCGGATCTTGACGATCTCCACCTGGAAAAGGCACCAAAGTCTCGGTTAGTCTACGAATTTCATGAACGGGTAAAGTTTTCACCGTACCGGGTTGGTGATGATGGATTGGGCACTCCCAGCTCCTGCACCGGCCAGTGCTTGTTTGGGTAGACTCAAGTTCCCGTCAGCATCGGCGAAGTGTTCGCGAAGCTGCTCGTTGACCGCCAACTTGATGGCCTTTTCGGGTAAGACGCCCATGAGTGTAGGCGGCAGACCCCGGTACAACCCACGCAGTCCGTCGGTGGCCACAATGTGCTTGAAGCATTGCAGAGGCCCGGAGAACAGCATCCGACCTCCGGTGCGCGTTTGGCCTTGCAAATGGGTCTTGACGATGTCCATGGGGAAAGTGGTGACCATTCCCACAGCTCCTGCCATTCCTCCCACCGCGAGTTTCAAGTGCAGCGGAATTGCAGTCGGAGTGTGCAGTGTCTTGGGGGCATTTGCAGCGTCACGAGCACCCAGTGAACGCACTTTGAGCGGAGGAATGTTGCGAAGTCCGACGGCTGAGGACATTTCAGCCGGTTTGGAGGGTGACGGTGGAGCTTCGAGACGGAAAAACGGGAATGAGCCATTGCAACGGAGCTTTCGAGGCTGAACCAGTGCAGAACGCGCCATGGAGGAACCAACGACCGCCAGAACGGAGACTTGCGAATGGGCTTTAGATAGCCAGCCGTTGGTATCAGCAGGAGGAGGTTTCGGGTCTGACGTAGCTTCGTGGGGCTCTGCTTTGCGCCTGTCATGAGACAGACGTTGTGGACACTTTGGCACTGTGCGTATTGCAATTGCAGTTTGTATGGGACGGCGTACGCACAGTTTGGAGAGGGAGCGAGGCATATCGTTGATGCATTGTGGGGACCCCTTTTCGTCCCCAGGAGAAGAAACTTGTGGTTGCGCAGTGCACTTTGCAGCCGCTGTTGACTGCTTTGGTTTGACTCGAGGCCAATCGCGCTGGGAGCCTAAAATTTGACTTTAAACGACAAGGCGAATGCAACTGGGCAACTTCGGATAGTTTGGTTGGGATGCATCGTTGTATTTGTCCGAAGTTGGGAGCTTTTGGCTGCTGCGAACGAAACTTATTGTGTTTTTCTGGTCTGCTGTTCCGAGTGTTTCGAGCTGAGCCGCCATAGACTAGACGCTGCTGCAGCTGGTTGAAGTGGAAGGCAACTCTGGGGCTTCTTGATTGGATGTGCCACTTCAGCACAAGCGGAACACGCTGTCAAACGAAATCATTCGCGGCTGCTACTGTCGCCGCAGTTGCCTTTTGGCTGGATCACTTTACTCCCTGCGCCTCCTGCCTTTGAAGGCCCCAGGACAACGTAGTACGGTACTGAAGTGTTCACTGCTGTGACATCGACGCTGGTACACGTTGTGTGCGCTGGTCAAGCTCACGTCTTGCTCAACGTACGCAGCAGTTTTACGTGAGACCTTGCGATCATACCTAACACCCTCGTCAGACAAAGGTCAGTAAGCTGATGAAATCTGTAGAGGTTCGAGACGTCAGTACTAGCACCACACTCAAGTTCGGGTACGCAACGCCTCTGGATGACAACCACCATAAAATGGTTATTATCTAACCATATCGTGGTAAATCTGCAGTGAGCTCTTGCTATTCTCCAATGAAGAGGAATACTTTGAGAACACCCGTAGCTATTAATATCGTAGTTTTACTTTCGCGAAATCTAGAGCCCATTTTTGTCTTAGCATGTTTATACTAGTACATGTTTCAGCCCATGTCTGGCCATGTTTTGTAATTTATCTGTTTTTAAATTACGGACTACTTTTTAAATTACGGGCTTCTCAATCCACTCATTTCCGACACGTGTCGCGAAGAAGCACGAGGTGCTGGCCCTCGGAAGAAGCGCTGCCGCCTGCCCTCACCCCCGCCCGCCGCCACCCGCTGTCCCCGCTCCCGCTCTTAGACCTCCTCCGTGAGTCCATTCCACCACGGTAAGATTGAGCCTCCGTTACCTCGTTAAATACACTGCTGAATGTGTGGCGTCTTGTGTGGATTCAGGTGCTGATTCAGGTGCTGATTGATCGTGGCGCTACGTGCGCTTGACGTCGCAAGATGACATCTACGTGAGCAATAGTGGTTCCAGCTCGTACCAGGAGTGTTGGTTACTAACTTTTTATCTCGTTCGTGTTTACAGAGTACTCTGCCGCCCGCGCAAAGCTTGCTCTCCGCGACAACACTACGCACTGGTGATTCGTACGTTCGCTGATGCTGTATGCTCGATGATGTTGCCGTAGAGACCACTAACTCTCAGTCTTATCTGTTTCTCTCTCATGGACTCAGATACCGACTCTCTGTACTTCGTGGTGCGTGCATAACCGCTGTGAGCTTGTGCTGCTCCCTGCAACAATGTCATTAACATGTTTGTCCATGTTTGCCTCCATGTTTTTGCCATGTCTACAATATTTCTTTCGTCATGTAGTGGAATGGTGCGCACTAAGAAGACCGCAGAGATTCTGCGGCAGCTACAGATACCGGTCAGTGATCGTGATAGTAGCAGTGAAGACGAAACGTCGGACTTGGCTCTTAATGCAACTGCGACCAGTGCAAATGAGAATTTATCGATGGAGGTTGGGTTGCCCAATGCACAGCGTACGGATGAAGTCGAGGGTGAAGGTATTACGCAGGCATCCGAAGATCAGCTTGGAGCCGAGGACGAAGCCCACAACTCGCTTCGGAATGAGACTGATGATCCGAGTGATGACGACGGTGGGAATCACAATGACGGTGGGAATCAGAATGACAAAAGCATTCATGCTTGCGCATCAGCTACTTCTCGGGACAGTTTTCTCACACGTAAACGCGCTCTTTCAGCTGAAGACAACGAGATGCACCATGTCGCCGCTGTGAAGCAATACCACAAGTCCTGGGAGGACCTGGATGGTTACTTGAAAGAGTATCAGAAGGATACACACACTGTGATAGCTATCAGCGAGACTATGAACGTTCGTCTACGCAACGCTCAGATTGCCAAGATGAAGAGTAATACCGACAGGGCTCTTTCGAAGATTGAATTTGTACCTGCAGCGATGGATCCATACCAGCGCTTTTACATCTGTACACACGACTGGAAACCGAGATCTCGTTCCAAAGGTCAAAGACCGCGGCACAAGTTTAACGGAGTTGGGTGTCCAATGCGATTCCGAGCCCAATGCGTGCTGCGCTCTACCGGTGAATGGTGTATACAAGTTAAGCAAGCGTACTACGGCCACAATCATTTACCGGAACCTGAAGTGTACGAGAAGTATGCTTCCGTCCGTCAAGTACCAAAGAACGCGCCGATCATGAGTGACGTCGAGCTGATGGTGGCGAGCGGAAGCAAGGCGAGTAGAATTTACGATTACATTCGTCAAAGCTCGCCTCATTCCGTGCAGCTCAAGGATGTCCACAATCTTATAGCGAAGACCAAGAGCGCGGGTTCGTGACTACGATACAGTGTGTTAATCAGTATGGAGGAACTAATGTGTGTTGTGCGATGTTCTGTGGTTAAATATAGGAGGAGAGTTGAGCGACGAAGATCTGGTTGCAGAGCCACTGGTAAATTTTGATCTGGATGCACCCGGAAATGTTTCTGCGGTAGATGAAAACTCTTCGGGACACTCCGCCGTTGTGACGATCAGCTCCCAGCATATGACGAAGTTGTACCAGCGTTTTCCCGAGATTATTCTCATCGACTACACGCACAAAACCAACATGTAAGATATGGAACATCCTCCTATGATCACACCCGCACCCAACCAAGGCACGCGTGTCCCTCCGCAAACCTTGAATTTGGTATCAGGATGTCAAAATGATCTGATATTCATGCCGCTGAATGTAAACAAGAGCCACTGTACGTGCCTTCTAATCGACCGCACGAGAAAGACGATCTACTGCTACGACAGTTTGGATAAGCGAGCGAACCAGAACGTGTTGACGGAATTGGCTGGAGAGAGAGTGAAGAAAAGCCAGTCGCACGCGTACACGATTACGTCAGTGCACAGCCCAATCCAGAAGGACAGCGACAACTGCGGCTTATTTATCTGCTTGTACTTTTGGCGCCGGTTTGACAAGGGGCGGGAAGCGACTACTCCCAGAGCGGACTGCAGCGTCGGCGATGGGATATCCTGCGCACAATCGTGAACTTTGCAAAAGAGAATGAGAGCAAGATGAACATCGAGTGAAGAGAAATCCGCTGTTAACCTTTCAATACATGTTTCAATTGAATCTACTTGTGGTCGTGATGGCCCATGTTTGTTATGACTTCCTTCCATGTTTGCCATGTTTGGCCATGATTAGCGCGAAGTGAACATGTTTGCCATGTTTGGCCATGATTAGTGCGAAGTGAACACAATGGCTACATTCCAATATGTAGTTTTAGTAAATGCATTCTAGTGGGCCGACAATTCATATTTACAGTCAGTCTTCTTTTTCATGATGTCCTAGCAACATGTTTTGTATATGTTCTTACATGGTAGAATCATAGATACTTTAAATTACGCCCTCGTCAGGAATCCGTCATTTATTTTGCGCAAACATGGATAAAACATAGACGATCATGGGCATTTCCCATGTTTTTCAGCCCTACCCCTTATAAGAATCATGGGCTGTAGCACCAGCCTTTTACTTTCCATTTGTCTTTTAACGCCGGTGATACATCTCCAGTGATAGCTACAGTACTTGATTTCGTTTGCGAAGTGTATACGGATGCCCAGGCCATTCTGAAGAGGCTCTAAGCGCCTCAATCGGCTTTGTTTTGGCTTAGCTAGAGCTTTTGTGCTGCTCGGCACTCGTTTTTAGTTTGGGGGTTGTGAGCGAAGACACCCGTCCTTCACCCTTGAGCCTCCACAAAAGAAGGTATTATAAACCAAATCGCGATATTGTTAAGAGTCTAACAACACTTGTGCACGCGGTACGTCTACCTTAGACGTACCGCGTGCACAAGTAAAACACCCTTTAGTGGAGAGATGACTCTGAGCTATAGGCTTGGTCTTCAGTTTCAAGAATCGACAACACGGTTGAGGATACTACGGGTAGTTCGGTTCTTAATTGTAAGTTACTCCCTGTCTACAGAGCTCTACTTGTTGGGTCAGCAGGCCTCCTCTTCCGTGTTAGAAAAAGAGAACGGAGGAGGACGCGACCGCGGCGAGACCACCGTGTCGTCCTGCACCACGTGCTTCTCCATGAAATCCATGAACCGGTCGCCGTAGAAGTCTGGGTTCACTGACGAGATCTGCTTGCGGTCGTGGCGCAGGCCCTTGATAAACGTCTCGGCGATCTTCCGCGTGGTGTACAGCTGCAAGATGTCGATGACGCCCAGGAAATACACGAACCCGTTCTTGCGCCCATGTCGGTCTCGGCCGTAGATGCCTCCTTCATCCTTGCAAAAGACCGACTCGGAGTACTCGGCATGCGCCGCCGTGTCCAGCAAACGCGGGGACAATGGAGGCATCGTCGACCCGGAGCCTCTCGGTGTGCCCGGCAACGACCCGGGGTTGCGGTTCCTCGGTGAAGAGAAGCTGAACCCGAAACCACCTTCGCTGCTAGTGGAATCGTCCCGGTCCGAGTCGCTGTCCGAGTCAAAGCTGGCCGCACAGCCATCGCTCCCTGACGGCGTGTTCGGTGGCTCTAGTGCCAGTCGTGTTTGGATTGAAGCGCGGATCGAAGGTGGCTGCGCTTCAATGTCGCCAGGCATCGACGCTGACCGATATGGTCGCGTCTGTGGGCTTTCCATGCTCGAGTCTGGCTCCGATCCAGCTGGAGACGTTGGCAATGATTTGGACATTGGGTTTGACGTAGCACTCTCCTCGCTGGTACTGGTGGGTGTGCCTGTGTAGAGATCGTTGTGCAGTTCGCTGCCGTCCGAGTCGTGCACGCCTATGAGCAAACTGTAGTCCATAATCTTCATGCGCTTGAGGAACTCGACGTCCTTGCGAATTTGAAGCAGGAAAATAGCGCGACGTTCCACGCCCATCTGCAGGTGGAAGCCCTTCTCGAGGAGATCGTTGTCCTTCAATACTCCCGCACTACCTCGTTCGTGCTCCTTCGGCGATGCGTGGCGACCAACTCGTGAGCCTTTGAGGTCAAACCGCGCGTGGATCTCCAGCGGTGTGTCAAACACGCTAGCCATGATCACAAAGTGCGTCTTCCTCCGCAGGTGGTGCATCTTGACGCGGTGCATGCCGTAGAAGCGCGTGATGAGCGTATCGGGGTTCTCCATCACGAATTTGTAGTAGTGCGGCAGGATCCGCCTTAGAAACTTGGACTCGTCCTTGGTCTGCGTCTTGATCATGTACCGCCCGTCGTGCGAGTAGAAGAAGAACTGCCCCGACTTGGAGTTCGACATGAACTCGATGAAGTTGAAGTCACCACATAGTGTGAGCATGTAGTCGGACAGGTCAATTCCAAAGCGACGACGCACTTGGGCGAACACGTCAGGCGAGTAGTCCTTAAACTTGAACGGGTGCTGGAGCTGCGAATTGGCCGGGAAAATCTTCCTGTCGACGAGCATGAAGTCGTCCATGGTCAGCCGCTGCTTGAAAGGCTTCTGGAGTCCAGCAGAGTCCCGAATCCCACACATCATGCCGTACGTAAGCGCGTACTGTTCGTGCTGCAAATTGATCACGTTGCCCGCTGGAGCCTTGAAGCTGCGTTCGACGTTCCTGTATTCCGAGTGGCCAGGCTTGGACTTCCCGATGCGCATTCGCTTTTCCAGAATCGACAGATTAGGCTTTGACTTGGCTCGCTCAAGTGTCTTAGACGCCGACCCGGATTGCGTCTCGGGGTGTCCTCATTCTCGGTCGCACTGCCGACTCCGCTCATATCTAGGGTTGTCGAAGTCGTGGTGCACGTGGCGCTTGAGGTGATCATGGAGCAGCTCGTCCCCATCCCATCGCTCTCGAGGAAAGTTGGCGACGCTGGGCGACTGCTCTGCGGCGACGGAGATCTGGATCTGCGACGGGCGGAGGACGATGGCGACGCCTTGAGCTCAGGTGCAAGGAGCTCAGGTGCAGCATCCTTCGTCGTAGTTATGGTCAGCTCCGCTCGAGCAACTTCCACGGACATGGCGCCTTGTTGTCGCTATAATCACTGCACCAGGCAGATTCGTGAATGGCAACGTCCTGTGCGTTAGTAGAGATAGCCTCCATCTGGCCATCTTACCACCAATGTTTTGAGCGTGACAGTCGAGGACGAGGCTGAAGCCAAACTCAAATCAACGGTAGTCACCGGACAAAGCCACTTCTCGTCTTCCATTTTCAGCAACGATGCTTGCTATTTGCAGCACCATCACAAAGCATCGGGTAGACCGAGTCCATCAAGGAGATATTTTCAGCGGCGATAAGATGAGCTTTTCTTGGTGGAGGGATCAGAACGAGCGCCAAATCGAGTCCGGTGCCCTCCTTCTTTCTGCCACCACGATGGTGTGGTGACCACCTGATCCAACCTTGACCTGCGAGAGACGGGATCTGATGATCTGATGGCTGGTCAACTGCGGTCGCAAACCGTGATCGGCACCACTGCACCAAAGCGGAACGTCCTTCGCATACGTACACATCCATCGAAGACGCCGACCAGGGAAGCATGGGCGCAAGGCCCAGCGTGAGTTGAAAAACGGAGTTTTGTCATTTTTGTAGATGTGTTACATGTACTCCAGCATCCTAGTGCCTGCGTCTACTATCCGTCAGCCGGGGTGGCCAGCGGACTGGTCTAGACGGTGGCCTGGCCGCCGCGCTGCTCGATCAGCAGCTTCCAGAACTCGTGCGTCTCGGCCACAGTGGCCTCGGCGAAGTCGCGGCCCATGCACTTGTCGTCGTAGCCGTACTTGTTGACCTGGGGCAGCTTGTAGTCTCGGAGCCAGTCGTGGATGGCCGTGATGCAGCCGGGCATGTGGGCCTCAATGTCCGCCACGTCGTTGATGAGCGGGGCGTAGTGGTCCTCCACGTTGATGCAAATGACCTTCCAGTCCGTCTCGTTGTCGTCGATGAGAGCGAGCACGCCCAGGATCTTCACCTGCACGATGGAGCCCGTGCGCCACTGCTTGGTGCCGATCTCCACCACGTCGATCGGGTCGTTGTCGCCCACGCAGCCCGTGCCCTCCGTCGTGTGCGACGGGTCCTCCCACGTCTGCGGCATGGCGCCGTAGTTGAACATCATCTCGCCCCAGCCGTACTCGCGCAGCTTGCCGTTCTTGGTGTCCTGCTTGATGGGGTTGAACGGCTCACCCGTGGCGATCTCCATTTTCTTACGAGTCCACTTGGGGATCTCGCAGATGAAGTTGACCGTGCCGTCGGGGTTGTAGAGCGGGATGTCGTGCCACGGCGAGATCTGCTGGCGCTCGCCGTTGGGGCCCGCGTGGTAGAAGTTGACGCGGAACTCGAAGCTCGGGAAGGCGCCCTCGGCCTCCGTCTCGATGTTGCCCACCTCCGGGTTGGCAATACGGGCCTTGAGGAATTTGAACTTGGCCTGGTAGCGGCGCATGGCCTCCGTCTGGTTGTCGGCAGCGTGGTCGTCGTTCCACCACTTCATGAACGAGTTGAAGTCGATCTGACCCGACGTGGACTTGCTGTGCATGTACGAGATGGCCTCACGGGCGTCCTCGTTGGAGATGGGCTCGCCCAGCTTGGCGTGCAGGTCCATGAGGTCGTCCTCGCTGATGAAGCCGTTGCCCTGCACGTCGAAGAGGTTGAAGATGGCGCGCATCCGCTCCATCTCGCGCGGCTCAATGTTGAGCTCCGTGCCGTCGTCCAGCACGGAGCCGCGGCGCGTCTTGACCACGCTGAGCTCCGTGCCGTAGCGCTTCTCGGCCTGTTCGTACGAGGCGACCTCGGCCTTGAGCGTCGTCACTTCGCTGCGGAGGTCCTCGAGCTCCACGGCCATGGAGAGCACGTCCGGGTCCTCCTCGCGCCACGAGTCGCTGCGCTTGGAGCGGAAGCTGGCGCCCTTGGGGGACGACGACGGGGACGACGCGACCGGACGCGCGTACTCCACCTTGGCGCCGTCCTTCTTGTCGGGCGCGTTGTCCAGGCACTTCTGCATGCACTCGACCCACTTGAGCTGGTCCTCGGCGCTCTCCGTGTACACGCGGAAGCAGTTGTCGCTGGGCGTGTAGAACTGGAAGCCGTTGGGCTTGCCGTCCCACGCGTGCACGGACGAGAAGGGGATCTTGCCGCGGATGGCGCGCTTCTCGAAGTCCTCGAGCGAGAGGAAGTAGACGATCTGCAGCTCGTCCTTGTAGATGACGCAGTAGCGCTTCTTCCACAGCAGCGAGTTGTGCTCCGGCTTCTTGTACAGCACGCCGGCGAGCAGCACCTCGCGGTTGTCCACGGCGTGCGCCTTGGACTGCTTGAGAAAGTTGGCGAAGGACGCGATGGTGGACGCCATTTCGGGCAGAGACGTAGTAGGTACGAAGGGACTTGAGCTCTAGCACGCAAAATGCGGAATGAGAGGGGAAAAAGCCACTGGAGACCGTACCCGCCACGTATTGGCACTTAGCGGGGTGGGTACGGTACAGGGATATGGATCGGCTATGCATGTTTTACTGGAGTTATTGGCCAATCCGAGATGTTTCCCGACCCCTATGTGTTCCGCAGAATATTTACGACAGCTTTTTCTTTAGGATTTTACTGAGGCAGGACCTGTATTTTGGAGTTCATTGTGTTGTTTTTGCCATGTGACGGCAATTTGTTGGTGGATTTACTGCATAGAGTTTCTGCTTGGGGAAAATGGCGATCGTCGACTCGAGCGAATGGACAGCAAGTACGGACAGAGACGTGGCGAGGGAGTGAATCTCCAGCGAAATGGTTTGTCCCGCCGAGAAAAACGGCCGTGACGCAGCGAGACCTCCGCGCTGCTGCATAAAGCAGGAAGTGCAAAGGTTTCTGCTTACTGCAATGCTGGCCGAGGAATTGCTGGCCGCGAACCACAGAGGCTCTGATATCATGCGCGTCATGACGAACTTGTCCAAGTACGTCAGCAGGTGCAACGCCGGTGCAGATCAGAGACCGTGTTTTTGACCTGACGCTGCGGGCCCCAAGTCCTTCGTTTAAGTATACCGGTAGTTGAGTGCAGGCTGGCAGCCAAGTCGAAGCGCTTTGAGCGGGCGTTGTTCATGACAAGTTTCTGGCCCGTCCAAGAATGTCCCCACTGTTCGATAGAGAACGTAAGCTTTCAGTACGTGTTTGGCAGAGCGGTGCACTTTGTTGCACTGGGCCAACGATCGGTTGCTTCGTCGCTTGCTGGGCATTCAGACTCCCCACCCATGCTGTTTCAAGACTCGCAAATTTGGCACTTGTATCAAGACCGAGAATAAACCAACGCCAAGAAATACCTTGACGACTGCGCAAGACTTCGCTCTGCAGCGCACACGAGTCGAGTTTGACAGGGGGAACTCTGTGGATTGAATGGGCCAAGCGGTACTGGTAGTTGACCCCAAGGTCTCAACTGTGGCTGGAGCGACTCGACACGGCTTCTTTGTCGTCATTAGCATAATCGATCGACTTTTACGCGCTCTGTGGTCGCACTGGAGCAGTCTGCAAATCGGTCACCGAGAACGGTACTCCGTCGAACGTCTGCTGGCCTTTCGAGATTATTATCAACGCACTTCTCCGACTCGAGTGTTTGTGGTGTGTGCTTTAGCTTTACTCCCCGCGTTCGTTGTGGCAATTTTGGTGGAGTTCATTCCGTTGCGTCCACCAACTGAGAGTTGGAAAGCAAACTACGCTTTCTGGATTCGATTGTACGCGACGTCTCTGCCTATTGCGTTTGGTGGTGTCTACCAAGTGAAAGAAGTTATTCAGCCCGGGGTCATTTCGACTTCAGGAATTATCGCAACCGCGGTTGGGTCCTGTACTTGTTACGTGGCGTTGACGATTGCAGTAGCTGCAGCTTGGAAGTTCCCGATCCCGTTCGGATATGTCCTGACAATCGTTCCTTTCATAGTTTTCTACGTCATTTTCTTCGTGCTGAGCATTGGGCCACGAGTTCTAGCCAAGTCTCCTGTACTACGCAACCAAATTTCCTCTCAGATGTTCGCAATCGCAGCTCAAGGCATGCTGGCCATAGCGTATCCTGCTTTTGGGGCCATTTTCAACCAGCTTTCAGGCCACAATCAGACCGCGTTCATCTTCGTGCTGCCGTTTATCAAGTTTTCTATCAAACAATTCATCGCCAAGGTATCCACACACCTTTGCGAGCATGTCGGTCCAACGGTTGTGCTGTCCGTGGACGTCTGCAATGTTCTGTACGTGGCAATCTGCGTTCAGACAGCAACCTCCCCTCTCACAGCCACCCTGCTGATCGCTTCGGACGCCTTTTTGTGTTATTGGCACTTCGCACAATTTACTGCAAGACGACCGTGGTGCCAGATCGGCGTGTATCGAGTACAGTCATCTCCTCAAGAAGCAGCTACATGCAAAACTTGCTGGCGGTGATCCACGACGCTTATCAAATTGCTGGAGAGGGACATTCAGGTTCTGTACGTACTCGCGCTCCCTTTCCTCTTCCTTTATCACGCGAAAGCACGAAGTTTATGGACGAACTAGTACGCAAGCAGCAAAAACATTCCGGAGACGGGAGCAGTCTATGCCCAGATGCGAGCTCCGGGTGGGTTGCAAGCAGACTTACCAAGGCGCTGTCGCTCTCTAGCGGTTTAAATTACTCTCGAATTGTTCCATCTCCTACGCATGGCAACATGTTTGCGAGATCAGGGTCGGACAAATATTTAACGAGGGGAACCAACGCGCAAGTCGTAAGCCCCAACTCTCGCCGCTCCTCATTAAAACCGTCACAGAGCGAACCATTTAGCAAGGAAGCAGTGCAGAGCGCCCAAGACTTATTGCAGACTCTCTTTCACTCCGAGTACGTCCTCATGGCCGAGTTCGTTGAGTGCAGCATTCCAGTGCTGTATGCGGCCTACTTAGCTTTCCTGTATCATCTTCCCACAGCAGCTTATTACCCGCACACGCGCTCGTTGACGCCCGAGAAGTTCATAAGCACACAAAGGAACATTATGCTGTACGCAGCGGTCGAGTTTGGATCGTTTATTGGGATGAACCTGATGCTCCAGCGAAAGTTTGGGTTCTCGCCACTTTACCAGCTTGCGTTCGTGTTCGAGACGCAAGTCCGCACAATTCAGAGCCACCTCTTTGTGTGGGTCCTGTGCATCCTGCAGATAACATTGGTGCACAACGGTAAGCTATGGACTTTTACTCATTTCAGTTTGGACTCTGCGACTCAAATGAAATACGCTTTGATGTGCTCCAGGTGTTGATCTCGAAGCTCCATTCAAGTGACTGATCTGAGTTTCCTGGTCAGAGTGCTTAAGCTCTCATCCAAATGTTGTTCAAAAATTCAAAAATGGGAGTTTAGAAGACCTGAACGTGCTTGTCAGAAGAAAAACAAAACTTCCGGCCGAAGCTACACGGGGCAAACGAATTCATTTACTTAGTAAGAAATACTGGGCTATCAAGAGATGTTTCGCTGGGGGATACCTGTAAAGACAAAGGGAAAGTAGAACCTCGATGCCCTGGTCGTTCTCAAAGTCGTCTGCATTGCCACTGGAGATTTACCACAATGTGGTTAGATAATAACCAATTATGGTTATCGTTCCGTTTTGCTCAAGTGCCGATTTTTCTCAAATTGGCGATCTCATTCAACAGCTTTTTGGTTCGTGAATTTCGGGTTTGACTTCTGTTTTCCTGGTATTTGAGTTATTGGAACCTAAATGCACGCTGGCAAAAATAACCCCCCGCCAGAATACAACCTAAGCTTTTATTCACTACACACCTAAGAGCCTCAGCACGCGGAGATTCCAATGACTTCGAGGTCGAAAGTCCATCCTGATGATTCCACGAGGCCTCGACTTCTTCTTGTCTTCCACGACGCTCTCAACCGAGCTTTCCAGGCTGCTGGCAAATACTGGAACAGCATCCATGTCGGCCATCGCGGACGCTATTCCGTTCAGCGACTCCTTTCGTTCCGAGATTACTACGAACGAACGTCTCCGACCCGAGTTTTTTTGTCTGCACGCTGTCATTAGTCCCAGCTTTTCTGGTGCCAACTTTGATGGAGTGCATCCCGTTGAAGCCACCGGAGGAAGGGTGGCGAGCGAATTACGCCTTCTGGATCCGATTGTTCGTGTCCTCACTGCCGATTTCGTTTGGAGCTGTTTTCCAAGTGATAGAAGTTCTCGAGCCAGGAGTTCTCTCAGCTACGGGAATTATCGTCACTGCAGTCGGCTCTTGCGCAGGTTACGTGCTACTAACGATGGTTCTGGCAGCCACTTGGAAATTCCCGGTTCCGTTTGGGTATATTTTCTGTGTGCCACCATTCGTGGCGATCTATTTGGTTTTGATGGTGGTGTGCATCGGGCCACGCGTATTAGCCCGATCTCCGGTCTTACGGTATCAACTTTTCGCTCAGCTGTCGGTTGTCACTGCACAAGCTTTTCTGGCCATAGCGTATCCACTGTTTAGCGCAGTTTTCAACCAACTATCAGGGTACCAGCAGACGGCTTTCATTTTTGTACTTCCCATCATCAAGTTCATCATCAAACAAGTCATCGCCAAGATGGCGGCGCATCTTCACGAATGTGTGGCGTTGATAGTCGTTTTCTCCGTTGACGTGTGCAACGTCGTGTACGTCGTTGTTTGCATGCAGACGGCAACTTCTCCAGTTACGACGATGCTGATGATTGGCACGGACGCTCTTTTCGTGGCGTTAGCACTGAGATCGATCTACTACCAAGCGGATGATTCTCATAGGAGACGGAAGCTGCAAAGCGCTTCACCAAGTACTTCTGAAAACCATAATTATCTCCGAGACTCGATGGCATTGGTACGAGAGGCATTCAAATACGCAAGCAAACCAAACGCGCCGCCTGTGCCAATTCGCGTTCGGTCTCCAGTTCAACTGCCGCTTTCAGTGGAAAGTGCTCGGTTTATCAGCGACTTGGTCCATTCCAAGCGACGAAACGCTGGAGAAACTTCGGAGTATTTGTCAACGGCAGTAAATTATCAAGCGCGGCAAAAATCCGACCGGCAAATTGTTCCTGCATCAGCTTTGGATCATCTACCAGACAGGAAAGCACCACATACCACACTAAAGGGACCGGGGTCGCTACTTGCGCTATCGAGTAAATCGTTAGTGCGACAAAATTTTGAAGACGTTGTGCGTTCTAGTGCGCGGCCTACTTTGGCGGCTCCCTCTAACCAAAGAGCAGCAGTGATGGACGCCCAAGACGCGCTCCAGACGCTTTTCCATTCCGAATATGTGGTTATGGCTGAGTATGTCGAGTGTGTCATACCGATATTGTACGGAGTGTACCTCACCTGCTTGTACCATCTCCCGACAGCCGCCTACTACCCGCACACGAGCTCATTGACAGCTCAGAAATTTGAAAGTACGCTCATCAACTTGATGGTGTACGCGTCAGTGGAGTTTCTGTCCTTCATGGGGTTGAACATCCTGTTGAAGAGGAAGTTTGGATTCTCCCCATTTTACCAGCTCGCATTTGTGCTGGAGACTCAAGTTGGCACTCTGCAAGGGCATCTCTTTCTGTGGGTATCGTGGATTTTGCAAATAACACTTGCGCATAATGGTACGTGAGGCATTGATAGACTAATTACCATGCAACTTGAGTCTAATGCTTGATGTGCTGGAAAAATAGGTGTCGATCTCAACGCTCCATTCAAATGAATACTTGGAATGCAATACTAGCTGTACGTTTCACTACAGTAGAAAGCGGATGTGAGATTTACTTTACCAAAAGCGTCCAGACCCACCTGACCTCACAGCACCAACAGAGCTATGACTTCAGCCTCGAAATTCATCCGACGACCCCCTTTCAACCTCGAAGTTTTCTTGCGATACTGGACATTCTTCAAAGGGGAAAACACTGGAGGCGCGTCCCAGTTCTATACGCGATGCATCTTCATCTTCCGACCGCGATTTACTATATTTCCCTCAAACCCGCTCGTTGACGCCTGAAAAGTTTATGAACGTGGAAATACACCTCCTGCTTTGCGCGTCAGCGGAGTTTATCGGCCTCGACCTCCTGCTTCAAGCGGGTATTTTGGCTTGTTCCCGCTGCGCCAACTCGCATTTATCCTCAAACCGCAAACCGCAATACTTCAGGGCCATCTCTTTCTCTGGTGGTGCACGACGGTAAGCGCCGCCATGGACTGAATTAATGGCCATTATCTGTTGTTTTGTGCTCTATTCGGTTGGTTTGTAGGTGGATCTCGACAAACCCCACTTTGGCCTCAAAGCTCCCTAGTGTAACCAGACCGCCAATTCGTTGCTAGTAAGGGTTCTATTACTTCAGAAGCCTGTTGTTCTTCTTGGTGCGAAGCCACATTTCATATCGCCCTCCGATCTTCTGCGCTTCGTCGGCGTTCCTTCCCAGTTTCGTCATCGCGTTAACAGCGTCTCCCACCGATTGTTTCGTAGTGAGCCATTGAGCAAACTTCGGGTAGAGCTGGTCGTCTCTCGTTCCTACCAGAGTGAACATGTCGATGATTTTCTTCTGCTCGGCCTTCCGCGCGGCGGCCACGGCCTTGAACGCCGCTGTCCCGGGAATCTTTTTGTTGATCTTCGACAACCAGGAAAAGTTCAGAGCTCTTCCTTCACTTTCGGAGGTCTCTTCTTCCGCTTCGAGGGACCTCAGGAACTTGTGGTCACCGCCAAGTTGGTGAATTTCAGTGACGGCCGCCACTTGTTCGGTATTTGCGACGGGGACAGCGCGCTGGAGAAACCGAGGAAAATGGCAGGTACAATCAACATCAGTACGAAGGAGGTTCGCATGGCTGCGAAACAAGTTGGGACTTTGGACGAATATCGAGTAGTGGAGCGGAAAGACTTGATTCTACGACTATATCCCGTAAACATTGCATGCCATTTACGGCTTAACATATGGAAATCACCATTGAAAAAGTAGGTCATCAGCAGTGCTGAGGATTTCCCCATCTTTGAAAATATCTTGCCGTCAATGGGCAGTGCCGGTACCGGGCTTTTTCCAAAGGCACTCGTTATTTAGCCCGACTGGGAGAAGCATTTCCTTTTTAAACTTAATTTTTGTATGCAATTCTTCACCATCGTATTTGTTCATCTTTACCGGGACCGATGTCATTAGAGAACTTTCGGAGTAGGCAAATCGACCATGTTTCAGCTTCAAATTTCAGATACGGAGTGGGTAGGGCACCAATCTAAACTCAACCGCGGATAGGTTAAAGCTAGCGGCCGGCTATATCAGGTCGCTACTTCGAGGAAATATAACTTTCACAATGAAAAATCTGACAAACACAGTAACCCATCTCCCACAATACGCATGGACAGGCCAGGCTCGGATGCCCTGCCGCCCTGCTGCGCACTTCCGCTCAGCCCGAGCGCAGGATGCGCAGCACGGGATCTGCTTGCATTTGGGGTGGTGTACTAAAGCCGCCCGATGCGTATTTTGGGGTGGTGCACTCCAGAATCCGCCCAGTCGCCGGTTGACCAGGAAACAGCAGCACCGCCGCCGACCAGGAGCACCTCCGCGCGTCCAGCACCCGCCCGCGGAAGATGGCGGGCCTCAGCGCTTCGGAGCTGCCTCCGGAGGCGCTCCACGCTGAGGACAGAGTCGAGTATTTCTCGCGCGCTTTCATCAGCGGCGATCCCAAAGGCCATCGCCGAGCTGTGGTCACGCGTGTCAACGGCGGCCAGGACGTCGAGTTCCCGATGGAGGTAGACACGGGGAGGTGATCCCGACAGACATGATGATCAAGCGGATCGCAGATCTCTCCGGCAACCCCGTGAAGGAAGGCGAGGGCCTGTGGCGGAAGCTGCGGACGTTCGAGTTGATCACCGGCGAGTTTTCGGCGCCGACACGGGCTAGCGCTCTCAATAAAGCGCTGGCTGGAGCAGTGGCAGCGGCATATGGTGCTGTACGCGACGGGCATGACGACGTTAGCGAGGAGATAGTTCCGGAGACGCCTCCGAGCAGCGCATGCAGCTCTCCAGAAGCAGGGTCCAATCTGGACCATGTGCGGCCGCCCAGCACCCTCACGCGCCGTTGTACCCCGACGGCCAGCGCTGCAAAAGCACCGGCAGGGTGCCCGGAAGGCTCTACGAGCGAGGGAATCTGTGCTACCTCTTCCCTGAGGCAGATAATCGACTTAGTGTCGCCGGGGAAGGGGAGCACAGAGGCTGCAGCCTACGTCAACGCCATTCCCACCCGCCACGACCGCGCCAAGATCAGGCACCAAGCCAAGAAGAAGAGGGCGCAATGGCACATGCCCAGGTCGAGGAAAAGACGGTACCTGGCCAAGTGCGCCATAACCAAGAGTGGCAACGCCATCTACCACGCCAAAACGTTCAAAGCTGCTATATTCAAGAAACTGCAGAGCAGCCCAGAGGTGCAGGAGCACCTGGAGAACCTGCACACTCGCCGCACGACGTTCCCGGATCCTGAGCAGAGGGAGAGCCGCAACTTGCTCCGTTCAGTCCCCTGGCCTTCGGAGGTCCTCCAAATTAGCAGCTGCGTTCGCAACGGCATCAGGTTCCCAGACATTGGGAGCTTCGACCCGTGCGAGTGCATGGGGACTGCTTCTGGGACTCGTGCTCGAACGTGGCGTCCGCGTCGTTCTGCATCCCGAAGTACTGCAAGCTCAGAGCGAGGTGCAGCAACGCACCGCGGACGCTGAGCACCTTGAAGCTGTTCGAGACCGGCCGTGTGGGCCTTGGAGTGTACACCGCTACGGACCTCGACGTCGCCGACGTGTTGGGCGAGTACTGCGGGGAACTGACCGAGTTCGCGGCCGCGGTCGAGGGGCAACCGCCCGAAGCTGTGAAGCAGAACAGGGGTACACGCTGTTGTACAACGCTAAGTCGGTGAACAGGAAGTACGTCTACGTGGATGCCCTGAGCTGCGGCTCCATCACCCGCTTCATTTCGCACGCGTGCGAGCCTAACGCAGCCTTCGTCGAGTAGCAGACGCGCTCGCGCGTCCGCGTCCTCGTGAAGATGATCAAGAACGTGAAGGCGGGCGCCCAGATCACCGTGCACTACAGCAACGAGCGGTGGTTCAAGTGCGCCTGTGACCGGTGCTGGACAACCCGCGTGGAGACGGTCAGCGACAGCGACGGAGAGTAGCCTGAGAGACTTCCTCGCGTCTACCGCGTAGCTGGGGTGCTGACAAGCAAAGGTGAACTCACGCAGCGACGAATACTCGGCACGTGTGCATGCTGGATCTAAAAACAATGAATCCTCTCGTTCCGTAAGATTCCTCACATGTATTGTATTGAAAGAGCGAGCGTGAATATGCATGTGAACTGACATCGCCGTCGTTCGCAGAATCGTGGGCGCTGAATCACTTGTAAGTCAAAGCTGGGCCGTTCGTCCGCGGGCGTCCGAGGCCCTGCAGGACGGCGACTTCGCCTCGCTTCCTCTTGCGCCTGCTGATCAGCACCTCCCTGCCACTGCTGTCCACGTGAGCAGTGACCCGCAGTGCAAATAGGACGTGGATACACGCACCGAAGGCGAACCAGTAGTCGCAGGGGCACCACTGGCGTACGACGTCCACGGGCCAGCCGTCCACCGGTTCTCCTTCGTATTCCTTCCTGGCGTAATTAACGCCCATCTGCGCCGTCACCGCGATAGCTTCTTCGCTGCGGTTGTTGGGCGCCACGCTAACACGAGGCGCTGGCAGTGAGATCACTCGGAGAATGCAGCAGGCTCCAGCGCGCACAGTATCCAGGTCCTGGTCTTCTGCCACGCCCAGCAAGTTCTCCCGAACCAACTCGGACACCTGCGCGCGAGGGTCGGTGCCGGACAGACGGTAAACTCAAAAGCTCGCGCACTACTCGACTGGTCCTGGCAGCGCGCACTCAGCTCGCGCAAAAGCGTACCCATCTTGAGCCGGCGGCGCAACGTATAGTCGCGCTTCAACAGGGCGTTGAAGATCTCCGCGGGATTGTTCGTGGAGGCGAATCCACTCGGCGTGGCGAACACCTGCCACGCCGTGAAGTGCCCAGTCAGCCACTGCCCGTAAACGTACTGCGCGAATGGAACCAATCTCGGCTCACTCATCCAGCCCTGCAAAATAGGACGCAGCATCTCCAGATACTCCGTCTGGCTACGAGCGAAGTGCAGGTCGTACATCTCTCGTAGAACTCGAGATTTTTCACCCGAGGAAAGTAGCTTAACCCGCTCCTGGATGTGCTTCATGACGTGGAAGAAGCACATCAGGAAGCGGTAACTCGGGTTGTCCCCGAAAACCGCAGCGAGGGCGTTGCACTGAGCTCTGTCGCCATCAGCCATCGCGTAGTTCACAGTGAGGTGTTTGCCCGAGATCCAGAAGTAGACACGGCGAAGCGAAAGCAGGGCAGACTGGAACATGGGCTGCGTCTCTTGGGACATCACAAAGAGAGCGACCAAGTGGAACCTCCGCGACCTGTCTGACACCCCAACCACCAGGACGGGGTAGTCGCACTGGTTCGTCTTGTACGTCCCGTCCAGGTGTAGGACGAAGCTGTCGGGCGGCACGGTCAACCTCAAGATCAGCGCCTTCGTCGAGATGCCCACCAAGAAGGGCCTCTTGTCGGAGCCGTTTCCGACAATGGGCTTGCCGAGGTTGTCCATCTGCCAGCCGAACGTGAATGGCTGGGTCATGGACTCGGACCCGTCGTAGGCGTGCTCGCGAATCCACGTTGTGAGCTCCTCGACACGGTCGTGGTTTTCCATCTGCGTGCGTCCGTAATGGTTCACAAAGTTCTGCACCGTTTTAAGCCCTGGCAACTCCTCCAGGGGCGTGGTGAACTTGCGCGAGCGCGTGGCGGATGCGCATAGGGCGCAGGTGGTTCTGGGTCAGATCTCGGCAGAACGCCTTCTGTGTGAGCGTCAGCTTCTTGCGCCCTGGGGATGCGGCAGCCGAGCTGTGTTCTCCGAACTGGAAGACGGACACGTGCTCCGTGCTCAAGCACGTGATCATCTTCCCCGCCACGCGCACTTCACGGGGCTCGCCTTGGCGCAGGATTCAGAGCTGCACTCCAGCAGCCGATAACGCATTTTGTGGTCCCCGCCGAGGCAGATCGTGCACCCCATGGCTTGGCTCTTGTCGATGTCGAACGACTTGAGCCTAGTCATCACCGCCTCGGCCTCGGCGGCGTCGACATCCACAGCGACCTCTTGCCAGCTAACCCGCCTCGGCATGCTCGCTCGCTCTTCGCTCGCTCTTCGGGAATGCTGTGGTTCACACCAAAGGGCTGGTGGACTGGCCGCCGAGCGACCCGATTCAACCTAACCGCACCCCTTTGCGACCTTCCCGCACCGTCATCTTGTACTGTGCTGCGAAGTGTGCTGGTCAGCACGCTGTTGTGGTGGCCAGTTTGAATGGTGCTGACACAGACCTATTGTGCTGTGGCAGCACTGTATTGTGTGCTTAAGGCGTTCTCCGCTGCTTCACTCGAGATTCAGCGACGCACAGGGAAGATGGTGTTCGTCGCACCCAAGATGTCCGCCGAGCAAGCTCTTGTCGTCGTCGCTTCGGTTTGGGTGCTTTCCAGGAAAAACACCAAGCTCTTCAAGAGAATATTGTCGATCCTGCAACGACAAAACTGCTGCAACGAACAGAGCAAGCTAAATCATGAGCCATGTACATACTTATCAAAATCCAAGCTGCACATTTTTTGTTTGTCATAGACTTTCCACTCGTCGTCGCTCTCTTCGTCGCCGTCATTTTCCTCAAGCGAGCCACGGATTTGGCTCTTGCCCTGCTCGGAAAGCGAGGCCTTCGTGTGAGATAATTCACTTCAACCTGCTTCAAGCTACTAAGTGCAAGCCCAACTGGGACGTGGCGCAGCATGTCGACAAAATGTTCATGATGCGCGCGCAACTGGCAGCTTTGAACGCAGACATCCGTGATGCCATTTTCGTCAACATGCTGATGAGATCACTCCCTCCAAATCCCCGCTTTGACCGACTGCGTGGGATGGTCGAGACCGGCGCCTCGGAAGTCGACACGCCAGAGAAACTCAAGGACCAAATCGTCCGCATGGATAGTTACAACAAGTGTGACCGTGAATTGTCGCAGATCAGTGGCAACGCCCACGGCGCGCAGCCCCAGACGCAACAACAAGGGCAGAAGCCGAAATCTCAGCCACCCTCGGGACAGAATGGAGGAAACAAGGCTGTTTCCCCGAGAAAGCGGCAGCACTAGCCGCGAAGAAGGCCGACTTGCAGAAGGGCACCTGCTTCAACTGCCACAAGACTGGGCACATGCAAAAGGATTGCCACAGGAATGCCAACAACCAGCAGAACCCGCAAAGTACTCGGCTGGCATCGTATACACGACGCGACGAACACACGGAAAATGCTGGACTGGCAGAAGAAACCAAGAGCCAAAGTAATTCTGCCTGCGACGTGGACCAGAATGTCGCGGCACATGGCGCAGATGGTGGGGATGATGGTGAGGCAGTGGGTCGACAACCTTCGCTGGGCGAGGACCTGTCGGTGACGGTCGACAGCCCCCAAGATGCTGCGGACTACAGCACCTGGGAATGGTGCTTCGACAACGCAGCCAACGTTCATGTCGCCTGCGACCACCGCTACTTCACGAGCTTCACCCCTTTTGATTATGGGGATGGTAATTCTATTCGTGGGTTCAAGAGAAGTTTCGCCACAGAGCCACTCGGCAAAGGTACTGCTGAAGTTGTGGTGAAGCATGGTGGGGATGAGGTTGTTCTCCGGCTCGAGGACGTCTACTTCGTTCCTGGAAGCAAGAACCTCTTGTCGCACTCGCAAGCCGAAGACCAAGGATACGCTGTCGAGTATCACGGCTGCAGCGGCAAAAGGTGTACGAGATCTGGAAGGACAACAAGAAGTTGCTCGACGTGGAGAGGAACACGTACGGCCTGTACACGTTTGCGGCCCAGAACTCGTTCTTGCCGAGCGAGACTGAGCCAGAGCGAGCGCAACATGGAGCCTCGACAGCAGCCGCCCCAAGGGCGACTGTTACTGCTGCAGATGGCACCGCAGACTTGCAGCGCTGGGACGAACGACTGGGTCACTTGTGCCCAGAGTACGTGAAAATCATGGTGGACCGGGGCCTGGTGAACGGGATGATGCTCCAGCAGCGCGTCTTCGACGACTGCGAGGCGTGCCACATGGGGAAGGAGCGCAAGCCGTCTCCGCTGGACCAGCTCGATCGCCACATCACAAGGAAGAACCAGGTGCTGTTTGTGGACCTGCTGTTCCCCCACCACAGCCTGGGTCTAAATTCAGAGAAAGCGGTGCTGGTGATCGTTGACGGGTACTCGAGGTACACAACAGTCTACCCATTGAAGTCAAAGGACTCCCCGGAAGTCAACGAGAAGAGGAAGGAGTATATCGCGTGGGCGGAACGGCAGTTCGCTGGTAATCGAGTGCTGAAGGTGATCTCCCATGGTGGAGGAGAATTTTTCAACACCGAGATGGACACCTGGTACAAGAAGACGGCACTGAGTTCCTGCCGAACGCTCCCGAAACCTCGCATCTGAACCCCTGTGAACGTGCCCACCAGACGCTGGTGCACATGATGAAGTCTATCTTGCACATGGCTGGACTCCCGAAGACGTTCTGAATGTACGCTTTGAGGATGGCAACTTTCCTGCGCAACCGCAGTTTCCACAGCAAGACAAAGGACACACCTTACCACTTAATGCTGGGGAAGAAGCCAGACCTGCACCGAATAAAGCGTTTTGGCTAGCTCGCGTACGTACATAAGCGCCCTGGACCCTCCCGTAAGAAGCTGGACGACAATTGCCGCATCCGGTTTCCTTGTGGGGTACCTGGAAGGTCAAGCGGGCTACCAGATCTACTTCCCGGGTGAGCACACCGTGCAGCACTGCCTGAACGCGTCCATCAACGAGGACGTTGTGTACAAGGATCGCTATGCTGATGGCTATGCCGAACCTGTCTCCGAGTGGCTGACGAGAGCTAACCACGACGAAGAAATCGAGGACGATCAGGAGGCCTCTGCTGCAGCGGAGACGCTCCCTGCACAGATGGTTGTTGAGATGGAAGACAGTGAACTTCCTGACTTTGACGACCTTGAAGAGATGGAGTCAGCTGCTGGTGCCCAAGAAGCTGATGATCTCGAGGAGAAGGCACCGGCCATCGCTTCTCAAGATGATGAGGACATGAGCGAGTGTGACAATGGTGTCAAAAATTGGGAAAAGATGCCCATGTACACGGCATTCCAGATCGCGTCGAATCCGACAGCTACAGTGGTTACAGTAATTAGTCTGAGTGAGACTAATTTATGTCAGCACATTTTCAGCGACCTAACACAAAATAGTCTAGCGAGACTCCACATAGACTAATTTTGAATACAGACTATTTTTGAATGTTCAAAATAAATCTGGACATAACTAGAACGTTGCTCTGATACTCAGCATACAGACAACCCCTCGTGGAAACTTTGTTCCAAATGAATAGTCGTTCGAGGGCGGATCTTCCAAGAGCCACTCTGGGAGAGCCGAGTCCCTTTCTGTGACCGCCGTTTCGTAATTGGCGAGGGCTGTCGTGCATGCGGCTTGAGCATCTTCTAGCTCCTTCTGGGCCCGATCCGCTCCGCGAAAGCTCCCCTGCGCTCTCCTTGGGCTTGATCCCGGTTGGTTTGGCCCAATTAATTAATTTATCCCCATTTATGTCTTTCGTTACCCATTTTAGCACCCACTCTCTAGAATAGGGCTCAAATTTCTTTCTTTACCAAGCTCGGATGTTGCTCTTGACAGACTACAGCCAGTGTACTGAGACAAAACGTCTTTGGAAGCATTTAAATGTGGACAGTGTCCAACATGGACACCATAGTGATGCGTTAAAGGCCATACTGGCCAAGAGGAATAGATCAACCAACAATTCAAGTGGAATAGAATCAACCAAAACTTAAAACGGCTTTCTCTCTTGCTGGTGCCATTCAGGCGGGCAAAGTGGAAATGGTGGTTTGAGAAACACCATTTCCACTTTGCCATGGTGATGTCGAGAGACATTGATACCGGTATACCTCAAGCTACGATCCCGACCAACCAATTCCGCCCGAGGGGAGCTGTTTGGGGCGTTCGTGCGGCTCCTGTATCCACTTGAACAGGAGTCGCCCCCCACACACACACACACCTGGCTTGCTATGGCGAGTCTGCGACGCAACCACGTTTTATTGCAGAAGATGCAACAAGACGTACGCGCTGGTGAGGCGATCGACGGGTAGCATCGGAGAACATCTCAAGAAGAAACACCGAGACTTCTTCAACTTAGACCAGCTTCCGGAAGATACGGCTAGGTTTGTTTGAAGCTGCTTGTATTGATTGATTTATGTGTGTTGAAAATTGACTAACTACTTGCTAATGCACAGGCTTGCAGCTGAGTACAAGGCGAAGGTGAAGGCCGCCAGGACGCTTCAGGACGAGGTACCTGCTCCAGTTACTTCGACACCTGCGGCTGCGGAATCGACGACTACGCGTACGGGAGTCCAATTTCAGCGACTTCGTCACCTGCGACTGCGGCCGCGACGACTACGCGTATGGAAGTCCTTCAACTGCTAACTTACATGTCTGATCGACTTAGCAGCATCGAGGTCGACATTGAAGCTGGCGGGACGGTGGCCAGACTGGAGCGTCTCCCTCGCGAACACACTGCAACCATGTACTAATAATCGCTCGGCTCCATAATATATTATATTGTTGAAACCTGCACGGAAGGGTCTTTGGGGTGGGTGAGAGCGATATATAGAGCGACATATTTGCTATCGACACCTCGAATATTGGATATGGAGCGGGCGATACAAACCACTTCGCCAAGACGAGCCCATTTTTCATGCAGACTAATTTTGAATAATTTTGCTCAGACTAATTATGAATTCGTTTTTCCTGGCACACATGAATTAGCCTGGCATAGACTAATTTTGAACGTAGACTAATTTTGAAGTCAGACTAATTACTGTAAGCACTGTACTGACAGTGCAGAAGTTCGAGAGAGTCCAGAGGATGCTGCTCAAAACCTTCCGGCGGACGACTCTCACGACGAGAATGCTGGAGATGAGCTGAGGAGAAAGCTCCAGCCGACGTGAGCATGGTGTCTGTCGACGAGGCCCACGAAGAAGTCGAAAAGGCTGCTCAGTACAAAAGCCGAATTGTTACCAGTGGCCGAGAGCAGAATCCTGAGCCAGAACACTACCCCAACGACTGGACCAAGCAGCCACCTTGGAACCGGCTCGACATTGTCGATGCGTACGTCTTTGGTCGTCTACCTGATGATCAAGTCGGCGAAGGCTCCGGCCAAAATGCTGAAGATATTGGAGAGGAGAACCATGATGCATCGACAGACATCGAGGAGGAGAAGGAAGATCCTGGAGGACTAATTGTGCTTGACAACGTCAGTGCTGAAGAAGAAATCGCTCCATCGGATGGAAACTCGATAGACACGGTGGGCCTTGATCCGACAAAATACGAAATTGTTGCCGTCGATGCTGGAAATGGCATTGACACGTGCATGGTTCCCGAGAAATTAACTGGAGTTCAAAGATCATCGCTAGAAGCTGAGCTAGAGGACGTCCAAAGTGCCAAACGCCAGCGAGATCTCGCTGGGCAGCCACGGCGCATGAACCTCAGATCGGATGCGGAGCGCCACCGACCTCAACGGTTGGAGGACTACCACCTGTATGCCAGCTACTGCCAGCGCATCACAAACGGGGGTCCCAATGGGCAACCAGGAGAGGAGAAATGGCACGTGAAAGATGTCAAGATTCCTCGGACCTATGGTGAAGCAAAGCGCTCACCGCAGAACACCCAATGGCAACAAGGCACGGAGCAAGAAATGCATGCCATGTTCGAGAAGGGAGTGTTCGAGCTGATTGATGAAACCGAGGTGCCGAGTGCTGCGCATTTACTTGGCACTATGGGGAGATATCAGGCCAAGACTGATGATGACGGATATGTCCTGCGTTGGCGTTTTCGTTTAGTTGGTCGTGGAGATTTTCAGTAGTATGGAGTCGCCTACGACATCACCTTCTCGCCTGTAGCCCGGATGATGACTTTCCGACTGGTAGTGGCACTCGCCGCAAAGTTGGGACTGAAATTGTACCAGGGAGACATTAACACGGCTTACCTGAACGTTGGCTAGAAGATCAAGCAGTACGTTCGTAGTGTACCCGGTTTCCTATGTCCGCCTGGCAAAGTCTACCGAGTGAACCAAGCCTTGTACGGCCTTGTCCGGTGCTGAATGGTACGAAGAAGTCGACCAGTGGCTGAAGTCACGAGGCTTTGAGAACACAGTGACAGAGCCTTGCCTCTACGTGTACTGCAAGGATGGAGTTTTGCGTTGATTCCGCTTTACGTCGACGTTGTGCTAGCTACAAACTCTGAGGAGTTCAAGAAGTCGCTCTTTGCCGCAATTGATGAAAAGTACGGCTTCAAGGACGGTGGATTGCTGCACTGCTTCCTTGGCGTACAAGTGAAGCAAACCGCTGAAGGCATCCGCATTCACCAGGAGAAATACTGCAAGCAGATCTTGGATCGCTTTGGGTTTGGAAAAGCCCACAGCAGCGCGACCCCAATGGAGACGAATGCCAAATTCAGCAAAATGATCGAGCAAAGTGATGAAGAAGCCCCTTCGTTCGATTATCGCGATGCTATCGGCTCTCTGATGTACCTTGCCACGAGTACCAGACCTGATATTGCTTTTTCGGTTGGTTATCTCAGCCGCTTCGTGAACAACCCCATCCAGAAACATTGTGGAGCTGTGAAGAAATTACTGCGATACCTCGCTGGATCTACACGTCTGGGCATCGTGTTCTCGGCGGATGAATCAAAACCAGATTGCATTGTTGTCAGTAGTCATTGCGATGCAGACTGGGGAAATGATCCTGACACTCGGAATAGTGTGACTGGTTACGTCTTGACCATTGCCGGTGGTGCCGTCGCCTGGGCTGCAAGACGCCAAACAATCACAGCGCAATCGACTGCAGAAGCGGAGTATGTTGCCGCTTGTGAGGCAACGATGGAAGGCAGAGGGATTGTGAACATGCTGGACGAGATACTGTCGCCTGCTGAAGTGGATTCTGCACTGACAATGGGCGTCGATAATAGTGCCGCAATTTTGCTAGCGACAGCCCCAACGTACAGCCGAAAGACCCGTCACATCGAGCTCAAGTGGCACTACGTGCGTGATCAAGTTGCGAAGGGCCTGGTCGAGATAACCAAGGTCGCCAGCGAAGACAACCCCGCTAATTTGTTCACCAAGCTGCTGCCCAAGGACAGCTTGACCAAGTTTCGCACGAAGATCGGCATGTCAACGGAGTTGCCGACTGCTGCCAGCAGTTGATGTTCCGACCTTCGGTCGGAGGAGGGCGTGTTGTGATTTGCCTCCGGTTTCCAACTTCAAGCTGGAGCCAAATGCACCGCAGCCTCCCAGAGAGGGACACGGCTCGAGAATACTGGAGAACAAAGTGCTGCTGAGCACCTACTGCCGTGAACCGCTCTCTTTGCATGTTGTAGGAGCTCTCAGTCTCGAATTTGGCGCATAAGGATCACGAGTCGGAAGAAGAACAGACAAGGAGCTAAGTAGGAATAGGACACTTCATTTTCTTTTAGTGTTGTTCCTGTCGTTAGCTTGCTTAGTCTAGCTGCGGATCCGATTCACAACACACGTGGCTCTCGCCCTTGCCTGAAATCATGTTGCAGTCAAGTTCCAGTCACACAAGTGTCGGCTTGGAAGGCACCAACGAATCGGCGACAGCGAGTGCACCCTTGGCTGAGATCTCGTTGCCGCACAGAGACAGCTCCTCGAGCACCGGGAGGCTGTCAGCGTTTAATGCCACCACAAACTACTTCAAGCCGTCCGATGTCACCTCGTTCTCGTCCAATCGCAATACCTTTAGCAGCGACTGAGGCTTGAGTAACGGCGCAAGAACCTCATCCGCCAGCTCGTTATCCGACGGGTCCAGCTCCAGCAGCAGAATGTTGCTACTCGTGAGCGCCTTCATCACCTTCTCAGCGCTTCAACACCCAGAGAAGCATCGCGAAGCTTGAGATACTGCAGGCTGGGCTGCTTGCTAATTGCAGCAGCAAGTTGCGTGGCTCCTTCATCTTCAAACGAGCAGTCACTCAGGTCCAGCGACTTGAGTTCGCGCAGGTATATGTTAACGCTGCGTGCAATTTTCTCACTCGCCTCAAGACGCACGCGCACTGGCAAAACGCAGCAGCGTCAACTGCTTGCACTGTGCCAGGACGTTAGCCACCGCCACGCCGTCGTGGCCACTCATGTTGTTGTAGAAGTCTCTTCTTTATATCCGTTTCAGTTTGCTATCCACCGAAATTACTGATTGAGATTCACTTCAGATTTGAGATAGAGACACTTGTAGTTGCTGAAACTGAAACTCAAGGCTTTTCGAAAGTTCTCTATTGAAGTCTTTTGGCTTTGCTTGCAAACGCAGTCGCTGCGCTCCTGCGATAAAAAGATTCTTATTCCTGGCGAGTACCGTATAAGGCTCGGCTCGCTGTTGAGCTCGGCGCTGGACCCGCCTCCGCAAATACCGCGCGGCCCTGGTTTTATGTGCATTCCCCCATTTCCAGACGGGTACTCGATTCACTCTTTTTTGAAATGGCCTTCTATTTGGTTTAGATGCAGACTTGTGTGTTTCGTTTCACGTCCAGAATACTACATGTACTATTAATACATGTACATGTAGTTCGTGCCATTCCTGGAACGGAAATAATGAGTTCTTATCTCCAGCTTGTGAATTTGCAGGTAAAGTTGCATTGCTACAACGAAGGAATCCGTAGCGCAACATCTCAACGATGTCTGGTGGTAAGGTGCAACCAGCATCCTCTCCCAACTCGCAGTCGCATTCCAGGCTTGCAGTGGTTAGTAGCAGATTTCGAAAGGTGTTTCGCAATTGGCGCCACTTCCAGGTTGGACATCAGCACTACTACTCCATTGAACACCTTCTGGCTTTGCGAGAGTATTGTGAACGAACGTCCCGCTTCAGAGTTGTACTAGTTTGTTTGATTTCGTTGACTCCTGCTTTCGCGTTGGCGATCCTGATCGAGCTAATTCCGCTAAGGTCTCCAACTGAAGGGTGGAAAGCAAACTACGCGTACTGGATTCGAGTGTTTGTTTCATCAGTTCCCTGTACGCTTGGAACCAATTTCGTAGTGAAAGAGGGAATCGATCCTGGAGCTGTCACGAGTCTCCGCCTTATTGTTGCCGCGATCTGTACTAACATTTGCAACACGGCATTGCTTATCGGAGTCGCAGCCAAATCAACGTTCCTGATACCCTACGGGTCTGTTTTGACTGTTGTGCCTTATGCCATCTTCGGTACACTATTCATCGGGCTTGCTGTTGGACTGGGTAATTTGCGCAGCTCTGCGAGACTTCGACAACAAGCGTCGGCACAGATTTGTGCGTTTTCAGCCCTCGTTGCGATGCAGGTGGTCTATTCATCATTTGGCTACGTTTTCAATCAACTGGCGGGTTATGAGCAGACGGCATTTGTATTTGTGCTACCCGTCATTAAATTTGTTGTGAAACAATGGGTCGCCAGGGCGTACAAGCACTACCGTGAATGCGTTGGTCCGATCATCGTGCTCTCGGTTGATCTGTGCAACGTTCTCTACGTGGTTTCTTGTATGCAGACGTCAGGCTCAGCTCTGACAACAATGCTCATGATTGGAACGGACGCCTTTTTCATCGTGCTCGCACTGCACTCGATTTACATACAATCCAGTACGACTCAAGGTAGCCGTGTAGCATCGACAAATGAGGATTATCTGGGCGAGTTACTGCGGCTCGTGCAGAAATCTTTTAGAGATCCATCCACCCTGCACTCACAGCGGATTCAAGTCGCGGCCAGATTTTCTTTACCACTTTCAAATGAAAGCACTCAGTTCATCACAGAATTGGTGCGGACAAAGCAACGTACTTTAAAGTTGTCATCGAACCTTCACGCTCCAGCTACGCCAACAAGAGCACTGTCGAAAACTATTCCAAAAGAAATTATCAGCTTACCCGGCGATTGCGACGCAGAAAGCACAGACCCAAAGTTCGTGCCAAGTTCGGTGAAGTCTCAGCAAGGGGCTGATATTTCTGATGGTCCGAAGCGTTACCAGCTTTCCCGCTTTAATACATCGCGGTTGAGCACTAAAGCATCGACAATCAAATCCATCAGAGCAGGAAGTCACGCTTTCAACTCTGTCAACTTTTTGACCCCAGTACGGATAGCGCCTTCTCCGACAGCGGTGCGGTTTTCTCATCATGAACATATCACCGAAGAAGTGGAGGATGCTCTTCAAGCGCTTTTTCACTCTGAATACCTCCTCATGGCCGAGTATATCGAGTGTGTGGTACCAATTCTGTATGTGTTGTACCTCACTTTGCTGTATCATCTTCCGACTGCGGCGTTCTATCCTCAAACCAGCTCGAAGGATTATGATCATCTCACTCGAACTCAAATCAGTATCGTGTGCTACGCATTACTGGAGCTTGCGTCCTTTGTTGTGCTGAATTTTCTACTTAAACGGAGGTTTGGCTTTTGGCCTCTACCAGCTTGCATTTGTGCTCGAAACGCAGGTGAGCAATGTTCAAGGCTTTCTCTTCTTGTGGGTTTTGAGCATTTTGGAGGTAAATCTCGTGCACAATGGTACAGTGTTTTGCCTTTTTAGAGTTGGTTGGGTCTATGCTGACTTGAAATTTGCTCTACAACAGGTGCTGATGTTGTTCCTCCGTCTCAGTAGCCAATATCAAGAAGATTAGGCTGTCTGGTGTGTAAGAAATATATGGTATGATAAAATATGGGCTCTTCGCCCCATTTTTTCTGACAGACAAAACGTGTTCAAGAATCGAAAGAATAATAATATTATGTCATGATGATATTATCATCATGTTCCGGACAACTATGATTCAAACGGTTTATTAGAGGAGGAGTATTCTCTGATACTCTACGCGCTGATACAGCTTGAAGGTTTGTTTTTCGTGCATGTAGAATAGCCACCTTTCAGATTTTGCGACAGCGTTGAATTGAACTCGAGGTGCAGCTTACAAATATCCAAATCCAGATATTAATATCATTTCACGTCACCCACCGCAAATAAACCCGCCATCTAGTTCTGATCTTTTCCTGAATTGTTCACAGCAACGTGCAGGTTGGACTTCGATCTGATAGTTGAAGGGAACTCGGCGCTTTAACGGCTCGGGGCAAACTCCCAGCATGACCAATCGAGTCGGTATTGCACCAGACGTAGCACCTCCTCCACCCCGACATGAACATCAACCATTTCTTTGCTCAGGAATTCGACGTAAGGTATCGACTTTGTGGTATCGCAGTCAAATCGGGCACCGCAGTCATTATTCTGTGGAGCGCTTTCTGGCTTTTCGTGACTATCATCAGCAGACGTCAATCGTACGCGTCTTAGCTGTCTGTTTCTTCACACCGCTGTCTGCTTTGGCAGTGGCTATTGGGCTTGATTGTATTCCATTAAGGTCTCCTGCCGATGGCTGGCAAGCAAACCAAACATTGTGGATCAGGTTATTAGGCTCAATGTTTGTTATCTCGGTTGGTCTCGTTATACAATTGAGAGGGATTACAAGTGCGCGTACCATCCCAAACATTGGCGTGTTCAAGATTGCTGGAGGAGCATCCGTAGCTTATGTGGCGATGACCTTTCTGGTTTCCACCTGGAAATTCCCGATCCCGTTTGGATATGTACTGATGGTCGGGCCTTACCTAGGAATGTTTTGGGTGGCTACAATCGTCGTCATCGGTCCCCGCGTACTAGCAGCATCGACAGTACTTCAGAAGCAGCTCATGACACAAGTGTTGATTGTTAGTACCCAAGGATTCATCGCAGTGCTCTATCCAACATTTAGCGCAATTTTCAATCAGCTCTCAGGTAGCCACCAGACTGCTTTCGTTTTCACCATGCCCATTATCAAGTTTGTCGCCAAGCAAATGATCGCTAAGGTAACTGAGGGACTCCATGAGTACACTGGTCCCATCGTGGTGTTCTCGGTCGATGTTTTCAATGTGTACTACGCTGCCATCTGCATGCAAAACGCAACATCTACCTTCACCGCCCTGATCATGATGGCATCTGATAGTTTTCACGTGCTTTTGGCCCTTCGAGATATTATTCGCAATGCAGACAGCGTCCGAGTGAAGCGAAGCCACCAATCTGTCAATGGGTCGCCTACCCAAAATGAGACGAATTATCTGCGAGACTTGCCTGGTTTAGTTCGAGCTACTGTTCAACAGCACGATTTTTCACGAGCCCCTCGTTTTCGTGTGCACGCGCCGTTTCCGTTGCCACTTTCTGATGAGAGTAAGGGGTTTCTACAGGAGCTAGCAAGCCGAGTAAAGCAGAATAATCTAGCCATCGTTAAACCACTACTGATGCCGAATGCTGGTAAACCGGTCCGAGACAACCACGATTTGAAGCCGTCCGGTCAATTTGGGGCCAAAGTTTTCTTAACAAGGGCAATTGTCGTGCCCCTCAAGTCGCTCACGCATCCATCCCCGGATTCTGGAGATGAAGCGGTTCTAGACGCACTGCAGATTCTATTTCACTCCGAGTACGTTCTCATGGCCGAGTACATTGAGTTTATGCTGCCGATGCTGTACGCTTTGTACCTCGCGACGATTTTCCAGTTACCAGTTGCAGCTTTTTACCCGCACATTGCGTCGATGGCGACACAAAAACTAAAGGACACAGTTGCAAGTATCGTACTCTTTTCAGCAGTGGAATTTATCGCTTTTGCTGTTCTGCTGGTTCTGTTAAAGCGGAAATTTGGGTTCTCGCCGTTGTACCAACTGGCTTTTGTCCTGGAGATGCAGTGGCAAACTGTTCAAGGAAGCCTTTTTGTGTGGAACTTGTACATTTTGCACCTCACGCTGATGCATTACGGTTCGTCGCACTGAAATTTTAAGATGCTTACTTGGGTTGGACTGATTTCTCGTTGCTGTTCATACAGGTGTGGATTTTACTTCTCCATTCAGATGACTACAGTGAGCCTACCTTTAATTAAATCTGGCAGAACCTCGTGCCTATTTCGAAAGTAAGCAAAATAGACTCCAACTTTTGTTGGCTTGAGCAAGTGCATTACGCAAAGCCCAAGATTAACCGCACTTCCATAGACAATGTCTTCGAGACGTCAAGTACAGCCAGGGGTAGCAGTTGGACATTCTCCAAGCGAAAACAATCGCATTCACCTGTTCCAGCGTACTTTGAATCGTGTAACGCTTTGGTGGAATGGGATTCAGATTGGGAACCGAACCCACTACTCTGTCGAGCGTGTACTTGCTTTTCGCGATTACTGTGATCGAACGTCGCCAATTCGAGCTGTTGCTGTCTGTGTTTTCACACCCATTCCAGCCGCTTCAGTCATGCTCCTGATCGAGTGCATCCCATTGAGAAACCCAGAGGAAGGCTGGCAAGCCAACTATACCATGTTTATCCGTGTGTTTGTATCCTCAATTTTTGTTGGTGGAGGCATCGTGTTTCTAGCAAAAGCTGTCGTCACTGAGGCGAAAATCGCCACTGGTCGAGCCATTGCCATCACGCTGATATCAGCCGTGAGCTACACTTTGTTAGGTCTCCTGCTGGCTGCTACGTGGAAATTCCCCATCCCGTTTGGTTTGGTTTTCATGGTTTCTCCTTTTGTCACAATGATCATGACGTTACTCATTCTCAGCATCGATCGTCAGGAATTAAGGACCAACGCGAAGCTGCAGAAGCTATTGGTTGGCCACGTCATGGGAACATCAGCGCAATCTTTGCTGGTTATAGCGTACCCAACTTTTAATGCGGTGTTTCTGCAGCTGTCTGGAATCCAGCAAGCGATTTCCGTGCTAATACTTCCAGTGATCAAGTTCGTGACAAAGCAGATTATAGCTCAAGTTGCAAGCCACCTCGAAGATCACATTGGAGCTGTTATCGCGTTTTCTGTGGATGTTTTCAACGTGCTCTACGTGGCCATTTGCATGCAAACAGCTCGGTCTTCCGTAACTACAGTGATCCTCATGTCGTCCGATATACTTCACATCTTGGTATCTCTTCGCACCATATATTATCACACACGCGAGCAGAGCGAACTGGCAGAAACCAACACGAATTGTTTGAACCAGATAGTATCAACCTTGGCCAAGTTCAAGCCGCAAGCCAGGCCGTATGCCGGGCTGATCCGTCTAAATGGACCGTACAACCTGCCCCTTTCGCCTTCAAGCACGGCACTTCTTGGTTCTCTGAGCACTGAGTGGAGTCTTCCAGCACAGCCGACAACAGTACAAGCTTCTCCGGTTGGCGAAGGCTCTGTTGGGCCTTCTAGTCAACTTATTTGTCACGTTGTGGAGCATTCTCCGATCTTTACAGAGAAATTAGGTCGAAGTGGACGCGTCAATGGGAATTCGGTGGTTCCGGTCCAATCCAGTTCCAAAAGATCAGCACGTACATCACTCACTGGGCGTGTTCGTCGAGTGAAATTTGAGGAGACAATTCATCAAAGACTGCAGGTACTCTTTCACAGTGAGTACGTCATTCTATCCGAGTACATCGAGTGCATGCTCCCACTACTATACGCAGGATACCTAACAGGCCTTTATCGCCTTCCGACTGCTGCCTATTATCCGTTTACGAGATCGCTAAGACCCGTCAAAATGTCATCGACGCTCATCCAGCTGCTTCTTTACGGCACGCTGGAGTTTTTATCTTTCCTGGTACTGCATGTTCTGCTCAAGAAAAGGCTCGGGTATTTGCCAGTGTTCCAGCTGGCATTTGTGCTTGAAACTCACGCGGCGATGATTCAGAGTTTACTCTTCATCTGGGTCATTTTCATCGTGCAGCTTACGCTGGTGCATGCAGGTAAGAAAAACGACTTTGGAGTTTAACTCAACACTTTATTGACGTACATATTTCTCGTGCGCAGGAGTCGACTTGAATGCTCCGTTTCAGTAATGACAATGACATCTCCTAACGATGCCTTCCTCCGCTTTACATCTCAGAGAGGAACTTGCCCCCACTATCGTGGCACGTCGACTATACATGTACACTAAATTATGTTCGATCTATGGGAATCGCAAGAAATCTCATGCAAAATTGCTGGTGTTTGTTCCGAAGCCAAGGTCTTATTTTCGTGTGATCTTCATTTTCAGGATTGTTATCTGAAATATTTTATGGTGCTCAAGCCTAATCTATTCTCTGTACATGTAGGTGTTGATAATTTCACGGGTGGGGTCGCCAATTCATCAATAGCATTATAAATGTAGGTCATAGCAAAGCAAACGTTTTCCAATCGTCTCATTCACTATAAATACGTGACACTAAGAATTGTCATTATCATTCTGCTTGGATGCAGCGAGGCGAAGGACGTCGATGGGCTCCAGAAGAAAAGTTCATCCGTTCGATGCGTCCTTCTCAAGCGCGCAGCCTGAAGAAGATGAAAACGGAATTTTGCAAGTTTTTCTTGACACGTATCACAACCTGGTACTCACTTGGAACCGCAGTCAGATCGGCAACCGAAGCCACTACTCTGTCGAGCGTTTGCTCGCCTTTCGCGACTATTACAATCGCACTTCCACGACCCGAGTGCTCGCCGTCTATCCCGTTCCTGCTTTTCTGACCATGTTCCTGGTCGAATGCATTCCCTAAATGACCCAGCGGAAGGCTGGAAAGCCAACTCGGCTCTGTGGGTTCGAATGCTGCTCTCCGCCTTTTATTTCCGCTGGAATGGTTTTCCAAGCCAGGGCAGCAATTGAGTCGGGCGTCATATCAAGCACAAAAACCATTGGAGTTGCCATCATTTCCGCCATTTACTACACGGGCCTTTCAATGACTATTGCTTCGTGCTGGAAATTCCCGATCCCCTTTGGCTTGGTGATCATCGTGACTCCTTTCGTGACTTTTGTGAACACAACATTCGTTTTGTGTATTGGGCCTCGGGTTGTGATGGGAAATTCTCAGCTTCGCAAACAGCTTCTAGCACATTTATCTGTCGCTTCTTCACAATTTCTGCTGGTCATAGTTTATCCAGTCTTCAACGCGATTTTCATTCGACTCTCGGGTACACAACAAACTCTTTTCGTGATGGTTTTGCCTACAATCAAGTTCGTACTGAAGCAGACGACAGCTTGTGCTTCTACGCACTTGCAAGAGCGTGTCGGGGGTGATTGTGTTCAATGTGGATGTTTTCAACGTGCTCTACGTCGCCATGTGCATGCAAACCGCTCAGTCGGTTCTGACGACACTTTTTCTAGTTGCATCGGATGGTTTTCACATTGCATTAGCGTTGCGTACCATCTACTACCACACAAACAGCATCCACGAGGAGCGAAAGCGTGGCAACGCGATCTGGAAACTTCAGAATCCTGTAAACTACCTGGAAGGTATGCCAGCAATGATTAGAGCAGCTTTTGATAAGGCTCCGCGAGCTCACTCCAAAACTTACGAGCAAATTCGAGTGTTCGCTCCGTTTCAACTTTCCGTATCAGACGAAAGCATGGTGTTTTTAAAGGAACTATCCAGAAAGCGTGAGCTTCAAATGTTGTCGACAATTAAAGTATCTTCGTCCTCACGAGCTGTAAATTCTGGGCCAAGTTTGACTAATATTAGTCAACAATTGGGACGATATGGCAGTAAAAGTGATGCACTGGTCTTTGCGAAATCGACGCAGACAATTCCTACGCCCAATGGTAGTGGGTTTGCGCCAACAGCGTCGCTTTTTCAGAACTTGTTTCCAACCCAAGATGTTCCGGTCAAGCCACCGATTCAAGTGAAGCGTACACAATCGAAGCGAAGAAAATCAGTGAGAGTAGACCCCAGTCTCTCTTCTCGGTTGTTACTCGCTAACCTCAGAAGAAATTCCGAATCGCCGGAGGAAGCTGTTCGGGAAGGTCTGCAGGCCCTTTTCCACTGTGAATACGTTATTCTTGCAGAATACGTCGAGTGTGCTCTACCGCTACTCTACGCTGTCTATCTCGCAGGTCTATTTCATTTACCTACAGCAGCTTACTATCCACACACGCGCAATTTATCACAAGAGAAGATGTCGTCAACACTGTCTCGACTAGCTGTGTACGGACTACTTGAATGTGGGTCTTTTATTTTCCTTCATCTGATGCTCAAGAGAAGGTTTGGATACTCACCAATGTACCAGTTGGCCTTTGTACTGGAAACGGAAGCTGCTACACTACAAAGTCTTCTCTTCGGGTGGATCATATTTACTCTTCAGCTCACGCTAGTGCATTTTGGTACGTGGGGGCGTATAGTAGGCGTGTATCGTAGTTTTTCAAGTCTCTCACTCTGATATTTGTTTTTTTATTGCAGGAGTCGATATCAATGTACCTCTGTCATAGCGAAACGTGACAATCGAAAATCGAAAATTTAATTGTACAAACCCATCCTTTAAAAGGAGAAGGTAAAGTCCACCCCATAGTGCTAAACTGGAGGATGAAGCGATCCAGATGAACAATCTGCTTTGCAAGCTGAATACTTTGCGTCTCCAACACAAACGCCAGTTGATACAGCGATGACAACCCAATTCTCCGCTTGACGACAGGGTGCATCACCGTAAACGAAACCAATTCCAATGCAATGTAATACAGAGATTTGTACTGAAGCATCGAGTTGTCCTGGCGGTATATCTCGTGTTTGCGGATAGGACTGGTGTGTTGGTAGTCGACATAAAATCAGAAGGTAAACTCCGAAGAGACCGCGCACTCGACAATCGCATCGAAAAAGCAGTCGAGGAATGCTGTCCACAAATTCAACTTCTTGTACTTTTCGCGGTTGTAATGTCAATCGTTTTTGTGATAGACTGCTGTGTCTTCGAGTCTCATGCTTTTCTAGATTTGCGAAAGTTTGCTGTCGTAGAAACAATTTATCCAGCGTGCAGTTGTGCAAGAGCGTGCTTGAATGGTGTCTTGATCGTATCATCTCACCATTTGCAGCTTGAAACACGTTCAGTTACTGACAAGTCATCAATGTTGTCTTTACGATATCAATCAACGAAGTTCTGCGTGTTGTCGACTGTCCAAGCAGTTATCGTTGCAGTTTTTGGACCGCTTACGTCTCCAGCTGAAGACCATGAAGGATAAATAACGCGTGAAAGGCACCAAGACCAATGATGATCAGTGTGGTCAAAGCTGAGTTGGATGCTTGCATGGATGTGGCCACGTACAGTGCATTGAAAACCTCGACCGAGAAAACTGCAACCACTGCGACGAATATGTCGAGGTGAGAGTAGGCCCAAGCAGTAATGCTCTTCATGGTGAGTTTTGTGATAGGGAGCAGCAGTACCAACCCAGTATGATGTGCAGAACTCACTTCGAAGTAAAGGCTGCTGAAAACTGGAGAGAGAATCGCTTGAACGCCCAAAACATGAAGCTGCAGTTTTAATTCTCGGACCAACGTAGATTTTGCCGCAAGAACTTTAGATCCAATCACGAGAAACAGAACGCTGATGTACACGAGAAAGCACGGACCAACGCCGAGGATAATGCCGAATGGCTCGGGGAAAACCCAAAACGCTCGCTACTGCCATCAGAGTCGACACATACATCGTCATAGATACTGTAGAGCTATAGGCAAGCATTTCATCGCTGAGAGTTCCAAATCGCTGACCATTCCTTTCATTTGGCACGTCAGATCTACGTTCACAACAATTTCACTGAGGAAAAAGCGAATCTAGACCGTGTAGTTCGCTTTCCATCCTGCATCAGGAGTTTGGAGAGGGATACACTCAAGAAGCACCGTCACCAATAGTGGAGGTAGAGGAGTCAGCATACAAACCGTCAGAGCTCGAGCCACTGAAGTTTTCTCGCAGTAACATTGGAACGCTTGCAATCGCTCAATCGAGTCCCGTCCTTGTTGGAGTTTATTGTAAGTAGCTGCGAAGTCTCGACAAAAGTTAAAAATTCGAGTACAGCGCAGCTTAGCTTGGCATTTGGGAAAACTTGGGCGAGTGTACTGCGAGTCAGGGACGAAATTCTGTTGAAATTGCACTCACTCTTGGACCACTACCACTACACCTTTGCCCGGCCAAACTCGGAAAAGTCAGCAAGCAAAGTCGGAAGGTAGGAAAATACAATTTTGAGTTACGCTGGGTTACACTCGAAATTTCACGGTAGCACGAAAACGTGCAAGCAAGGCCAGAATTCCCTCACGCAAACTCGGAACCCCCAATCAGGGCGACCCCTGTGGTAGGCGTCGATCACCCTTTGGCGCGCGCGAAGGCAATGCGGGATCCCGCCTTTCGGATTCACTTTCGAATCTCCTCTCCAGGGCCCCGATGCCAAGCCAGATCTCTCACACCACTCCTCACACTGTGCTCGAGCGCCAAAGGGTGATAGACGCCTACCACAGGGTCGCCCTGATTGGGGGTTCCGAGTTTGCGTGAGGGAATTCTGGCCTTGCTTGCACGTTTTCGTGCTACAGTGAAATTTCGAGTGTAACCCAGCGTAACTCAAAATTGTATTTTCCTACCTTCCGACTTTGCTTGCTGACTTTTCCGAGTTTGGCCGGGCAAAGGTGTCTGGATCAGTTCACCATCAGTCTTCCTCCTCTTCTGGTTCAGTTCAGGGACCCAGGGACTTGTCAATGAAGGTCGAAACGTGGTCGACAGTTGTCGCATTAAACACTTTGGATGGTCGTATTTGCACTTCATGCTACTGAGTACTACAAAAAAATTATGCCTTTCTTTTGAACCTGGTAGCGGATTGGTGCGTGAACGTGAATTAACTGGAAGTCTGCTCCATTCTCTTGAAAAGCGTCTTCCAAACAGTTTTGCTGAAAGCCACGATCTCAGCAGGTTGCGGAACGATTTATCGATTTATGACCCACATCCGCTTACGGTAGTCTAAAACCACCGCACGTTTTACAATTGTGTCTCCGATAGTCGATCGTGGTCTCGTTTGGGTCGTCGGGTGAACACTTTCACCATTGCTGACTCAAACCTTTTGAAACGTTTGGTCAGTGCATGACGAGCCTTGGCGCCAATTGAGTTCAAAGCAGCAAGTAACATCGTTTGCAATCGCCGACATTCATAGTTCTGACCTGGACAAAAACGAACATTTTGTTGCGCTGTACATTTTGATAATAGTTAGACGAGTTTTTAGGTTTTAGTGCTAGCTGTCGTTAGCTACAGTATTCACATGGTAGTGCAGACCAGCAGTCTCGCCGTGTCTGCAGGCACGGGTGTAGAATTATCTCAGCAAGTGAAATCCTCTCAGCAACGTCAACCTTGAGCATTCGAGAGATCAGGTTCATCACCGAAGCTGAAAGCTTGGAGCTGATGTTCCACGACTCGAAGACGGTGGTGACGCCACACTGCTCAAATGCCAGGAAGGCTTTGTTGCATCGAGACGCGATCGACACAAGGGGACAACTGTTACCGTTGGATCCACTTCGGAACCCGTTCAGCCATCGTGAGTATCAAGATAGCTGGAGGCGCAGGAATGACTATATATCTGGAGAGCTTCGTTGACGCGGTGGTTTCAGAACGGCCGCCCAGCACGCCCTCTCTTCACTTTTAGATAATACATCTACCAAGTAAACGCTGTCCTCGTTCCTCTAAGTTACTGCTTCCAACTTCGCCTCCTCATTGTCGAAGACCTGCCCCTACGAGTGGAGTCCGTTTCCGGAGTAGGTGGCACCATATTGCAACATAGTAGCCTTTGTCAAGGAGCTACAAGAGAAATGTGTGACAGCAACATGGAAGAAACGCCACGTACAACTGAGTTGGTGCCCCCGTTGTCAGCAGAAGAAGTAAGGTCTCTGCGTGCGGTCCTCGATGATTTTCAAGGAATTCAAGCCCAGCTCCAGAAAGTGAGTGTTGATCAAGTGGGAATTACGAACGGCATGGCTGACTATGCGCTTAAAAGCGACGAGAAACACCTTGCAAGCGCCCAGATCTTGAAAGAGAACCAAACACTGCTTCAGAAGCTCGTGACTCAGAGTCAAGAGGCGTCACAAAATGTGAACATCCGGCTAAATACGATAGAAACTCGTATCAGCCTGGTAACAGCACTAGCTGTCGAAATGAGAAACGAGATCGTCTGGCCATCGATAACATCAACACCGTGAAGGACACAGTCAACAAGATTGAGCCGGGCACGCTGGTGTTTGCGGCAGATGACCTCTACCCCGAGTGTGATGTCTCGGGTCCAGTACCTGAGCAAGCTCTCGCCGCGTTGTCTTTACCAGAATTGGAGAAATTGATTGAAAAGTGCCTGAAACAAAAGAAACTCCGATCTACAGTGGTGAAGACAGCGACGACATTGAAGACTATGCCCTCAACATGATTACCTGGTACGCCGCGTACGGGTTGTACTTCAAAACCCACAGGTGGATTCCCGTGTCGGTCAACTGACGATGAATCACACCAAGGGCAAAGCCAAACACTGGCTGCGGAGGGATTATAAAGGTCCTCGGATTTGGACGGCAATGGTGAAAGGCATGCGTAACCGGTTTGTCACTAAAGCCAAAGAGGAGGAGATGGTGGCCAGTTTCTTCGACTGCAAGCAGGGCACGAAGTCACTAGATGTGTACATTGAAGAATTTGTACGTCTTGGGAACACTGATGATGTGTCGGAGCAGTACAATATGATTTTGTTCAAAAAGGGCCTCAAATCCTCGAAGCTGCGTGAGTTGCTGCAAGTTCGTGAATTCGATTCGCTTGACGATCTTTTGGATGGAGCTCGAGGCCTGAATCCCAAGGACAGTGAAAATGGTTCAGGAAAGACCAACCCCAAACCGACCAAGAAACCAACGACGACATCTGTCGAGGCGAAGCCGCGCGGCCGAAACACTCAACGCTGTACTGCGACCCGTTGTTTGGAAGTCGGACACACGGCAGACAAATGTTGGACTTTGCACCCTGAGATAAAGCCCCAGTGGCTGGTCAATCGAGATCGTGCTGGGTACAATGCAGCTGCAGCGAACACCACGCCGACGCCGACCGATCAAAAGCTGTGGGAGGTGCTAACAGCGATTCAGTCTAATCTGTCAAAGATCAAGGCGGATTTAAACTAGAGGGACCTAGGGATGGCATCCTAGGACCAACTTCTGCCAGTGACAGCTTGATCGATTGGTTTTCGATCCAGGGAAGACAGACAATGCAAAGTACTTCGTGGAAAAAGCGGAACTAACCACAGACTGGAGTCGCTATCTGATAAAAGAGGTCACTTGCGTGTGCAACGACGCGAATAGTCGGGGCTCGGCATTTTTTACGAAGGAGCCGATTTCTGTGGAGTTAGCGAGCAATTTTTGCGAGCCAATGGATTGATGGGCTTCGTGAAGGACCGAGGCACGTTTGAGGTCACGTTCGGAAACGGAAAGACCGAAAGCATTCCAAATCGTACGATCACATTGAACACTTTCGTAGATGAGATGTCTTCATTCGACTTTGACTTCAATGTGTGCATGATTCCCAACGAGTGCGATTTGATGATGGGGGTACCCTGGAAACGAAAAATGAAGCCTATTATCGACTGGGCTACAGATCGAGTGTACGACACCGACCACTACGTGGGATTGGTGGTAAAACATGGTCGAAAACCACCTTACAAGGCTGCTGTGAGGCAACAAGACATCGAGACTCGAGCTCCTGTTTTGAAGATAAATCGCTGCCGTACGCAGCAGAAAACTCAGCTGCAAGTGCTTCGTGGACAAGGTGATAAGAGTTTTCACTTCAGTAAAATTCACGGGATGACGCGCTACATATCGGTGAAGCAAGCACGACGATTACTCAAGAAGAAAGTCTGCGAATTTATGGTTGTTCTCCCTCAAGCCACGATTAATGCAATGTATGCAACGTGGAAACGTGGTGGGGATTTTTTAGCAGCTTATTTGGACGACAATCCAAGTCAGCCGAATCAATTTCACACTGCAGAATCGAAGACGAGTAAAAACACAATGACACACGTCGACAGATCTCGAATCATTCAGTTTGATCCCGTCTTTTTCTTTGCTGAAGCGGTTTGAGAAAACTTTCCGTACTCAATTGCCTAAAGGGCCTCCGGTTCATGGCGAGCACTGAAATGGAACTAACGCCTGGACACGGAGCAATATTCCGCCCACAATGGCGACTTAGCCCGGAGCAGACAGCAAATCTGCGCACTTGGCTGAAAGAAATGCTAGAAGCTGGGCTAATTCGCCCGAGTATTTCTTCCCATGGCGCCCCAACATTTTGTATTCGAAAACCAGTTGGTTGGCGGATCGTCCATGACTACGGAGCAATGAACGAACATACAATTCGCCAGTCCACTCCGATGCCCAGAAAGGATAATAATCTGGACAGAATGGCTGGTTGTCGTTGGTATAGCTGCTTCGACTTGTTGTCGGGCTACTACCAAATTCGCATGCGAGAGAGATATACCCTTGACCGCATTTCAGACCCCCGATGGACTCTTCGAATATATCGCGGTGCCAATGGGCCTGAGTAATGCCCCAGCCACCTTCAACCGTATCGTGACGGGCATCTTCAAAGACTTGACAAGCAATGTCGCGACGTACTTTGATGATATATACGTCTTCACGAAGGATGAAGATGTTAATGTGCATTTGCAAGCGGTCGAGCGGGTGTTTCAGCGCTGTTTGGATAAGCAACTACACTTAAAGCTTGCGAAGTCAACAATATGCAGTCGGGAAATCCCGTGTCTTGGCGATTTCGTTGGACTCGACGGGGTACGAATCGACCCCGACAAGGTCTCCGCTATCAAAGAGTGGCCGACTCCCCGAACTATCAAAGTCTTGCAGTCTTTCTTGGGCACAACAGTATATGTGCAGCGATTCTGCAAAAATTACTCCGAGATAAGCGCCCCCTTTTCAATCTCGTCAAGTCAAAAGCTAAAGTTTTGGTCTGGAATTCTCACGCCTAAAGTGCATTTGAAGCACTGAAAAAGCGTTGAGCCAAACGCCAGTGTTAGCCCTTCCTGACTTCTCGCGCCAATTTCGTATTCGCACAGATGCATCCCGATTTGCTATCGGTGGTGTCCTGTATCAGACGAATTCCTCTTCAGGGAGGTCGAGGAGCAGTCTTTACTCAATGGCAACACTGGGAAAGGAATTGAACATCCCATTGCATTCACAGGGCGAAAACTGACTTCTGCAGAGCTTAATTACCCCACGCACGAACAGGAAATGCTGGCCATTATTCACTGTTTGAATATCTGGCGTGTGTACCTGATAGACGGAGGCTGTACAGTGGAAACAGACCACCGATCACTTGAAAAGGTTCTGACCCAAAAGAGCATTAATCGTCGCATTTGCCGTTGGTACGATCAACTCGCAGATTACAATTTGAAGTTCAACTATATTCCGGGCAACACAAATACGGTGGCGGACGCATTAAGTAGGCGCAGTGATTTCGAGGTTGATTTCCTTAACCAAAAGAACCAGCAGATATGTGCAGTGAAACGAGAAAAGCCAATTTCGTTGGTCGACCTCATTCGGCGAGCTCAACAAACACAACAGTCGGTGCTGCAGAGTCTAACGAAAGCGGAGAAGCCTCAAATTACCAATTCGGAGCGATATCGCTACTCAGAAGTTGATGATCTCATTTTTTATGAAGTGAATGGTCAATCTCGGTTGTGGATTCCGGCAGAAAATGAAGAAGTTCAAAATGCAGTGCTGTGGGAGCTTCACGATAGCTGTTGAGTGGCCACCCTGGAATTGAAAAGACCATTGCGGCTGTTAAGGAGAGATTTTACTGGGGCAACATGGCTCGCCGAATTACGCAGTACATTAAGACTTGTCAGACCTGTCAGAGAAGCAAAGGACGGACGGGTAAAGCGCCAGGACTTTGCGGCCCTTAGAGGTGCCAACAGCAAGGTGGGAGTCCATTGGAATGGATTTCGTGACTGGACTTCCCCGGAACAGCAACAACAATGATGCCGTTTTGGTAATTGCAGATCGGCTAACTAAAAGGGCCCACTTCATTGAGACCAACACGAAGATTTCAGCTAAAGACTTTGCCAACTTGGTTTTGAACCAGTATGTGCGTTATCATGGGATTCCCCGAGATATTACGTCAGACAGAGATTCGGAGTTTACATCTCAGTTCTGGCAAGCTTGTGCTAAACTTACTGGTACAAAACTGAGGATGTCGGCAGCCTATCAACAGAGGACGGATGGACAAGTGGAGCGCATTAATGCAATCTTGGAAACCTATCTCCGAAGTTACGTCAGTGGATACAAGAACGATTGGTCTGACTATTTGTCACTCGCGGAATTTGCTTACAATCGGCATTATCAAACGAGTATCAAAATGACTCCGTTCTTCGCAGACCTGGGCTATAATCCCCCATGCCTGTGCATAATGAACTACCAGAAACTTCCAACAGCAAAAGTCCATCAACCACCTTCATGTTACACATGGAAAACATCCTACGAGATCTCCAAGCAAAAATTCGTGAATCGGCATACAAAATGAAGCTTCACTACGACAGGGGACGCCGTGATCAATCTTTTCAGATGTGTGACATGGTTCTCGTATCGACAAAAACCTGAGCGTTGAGAATTCGGGGCTCTGAAGCGGAAACTTGCACCGAAATGGATAGGATCATACGAAGTTGTGGAGATTCAGCATGGAGGTACATCCTAACGCCTGAACCTGCCACCACAAATTCCGCTCTACCCTGTCTTCCATACCATGAACTTGAAGTTGTTCCAGAAGGGGTTACGTTCAGGTCGTAATGTTTTCGAACGCGTGGGTTCAAATCCCACAGCTGACATATCCTTTGCTGCACGCCAGCACCACAGCGCCTAAAGCACGCGCTGCGCCTCTTCTTGCCTCACGCAGTGCTCCTCAGACAGCTCGCCGTCACCGCGGGCTACTACGAAGGCCCAACGGTCGATTCCAGCACCAGCATACTCGGTACAGCGAAAGCAGGAAGGCCAACGTCGCCGCCGGGCCTCTATCGTGTATGTGTGTGACCGTGATGGCTGTCTCTACGACGGCTCGAGTGACAGAGGCTCCCATTGTATCCGCAAACGAGAGTTCGAGTTCGGTGTGGCTTGTCCAAAAAGAGCTGTGCGAGACTCGATCCAATCCGGTCGAATGGATATTCTGGTTGGCCAGTGGGGTCTGACCATGTGTGCGTGGGCGCGCCTGACGGGTCGAGGCTCTTGGTAGCGAGACTGACAGGCGTCTAAGACCCACCAGTTCATCGGTTGCTGTCGTGGCGATGCTGAAAGCGGAGACGCTGTCGGGCGACAGTCGGCGTCCGTGGGGCCTACCGGTCGGATTGTTGGTGTGCGTGTGCGGGTCGAGAGGGCGTAGGGCGCTGCGTGGCGTGTGTTTGCGTTTCGTGGTCGCAATGTCGGATTTTGTGTGCGGTGGAATGTGTTGTCGTTAACCCGTCAGTTTGCCCGAGTGGTCTAAGGGGTTACGTTCAGGTCGTAATGTTTTCGAACGCGTGGGTTCAAATCCCACAGCTGACATATCCTTTTGCTGCACGCCAGCACCACAGCGCCTAAAGCACGCGCTGCGCCTCTTCTTGCCTCACGCAGTGCTCCTCAGACAGCTCGCCGTCACCGCGGGCTACTACGAAGGCCCAACGGTCGATTCCAGCACCAGCATACTCGGTACAGCGAAAGCAGGAAGGCCAACGTCGCCGCCGGGCCTCTATCGTGTATGTGTGTGACCGTGATGGCTGTCTCTACGACGGCTCGAGTGACAGAGGCTCCCATTGTATCCGCAAACGAGAGTTCGAGTTCGGTGTGGCTTGTCCAAAAAGAGCTGTGCGAGACTCGATCCAATCCGGTCGAATGGATATTCTGGTTGGCCAGTGGGGTCTGACCATGTGTGCGTGGGCGCGCCTGACGGGTCGAGGCTCTTGGTAGCGAGACTGACAGGCGTCTAAGACCCACCAGTTCATCGGTTGCTGTCGTGGCGATGCTGAAAGCGGAGACGCTGTCGGGCGACAGTCGGCGTCCGTGGGGCCTACCGGTCGGATTGTTGGTGTGCGTGTGCGGGTCGAGAGGGCGTAGGGCGCTGCGTGGCGTGTGTTTGCGTTTCGTGGTCGCAATGTCGGATTTTGTGTGCGGTGGAATGTGTTGTCGTTAACCCGTCAGTTTGCCCGAGTGGTCTAAGGGGTTACGTTCAGGTCGTAATGTTTTCGAACGCGTGGGTTCAAATCCCACAGCTGACATATCCTTTTGCTGCACGCCAGCACCACAGCGCCTAAAGCACGCGCTGCGCCTCTTCTTGCCTCACGCAGTGCTCCTCAGACAGCTCGCCGTCACCGCGGGCTACTACGAAGGCCCAACGGTCGATTCCAGCACCAGCATACTCGGTACAGCGAAAGCAGGAAGGCCAACGTCGCCGCCGGGCCTCTATCGTGTATGTGTGTGACCGTGATGGCTGTCTCTACGACGGCTCGAGTGACAGAGGCTCCCATTGTATCCGCAAACGAGAGTTCGAGTTCGGTGTGGCTTGTCCAAAAGAGCTGTGCGAGACTCGATCCAATCCGGTCGAATGGATATTCTGGTTGGCCAGTGGGGTCTGACCATGTGTGCGTGGGCGCGCCTGACGGGTCGAGGCTCTTGGTAGCGAGACTGACAGGCGTCTAAGACCCGCCAGTTCATCGGTTGCTGTCGTGGCGATGCTGAAAGCGGAGACGCTGTCGGGCGACAGTCGGCGTCCGTGGGGCCTACCGGTCGGATTGTTGGTGTGCGTGTGCGGGTCGAGAGGGCGTAGGGCGCTGCGTGGCGTGTGTTTGCGTTTCGTGGTCGCAATGTCGGATTTTGTGTGCGGTGGAATGTGTTGTCGTTAACCCGTCAGTTTGCCCGAGTGGTCTAAGGGGTTACGTTCAGGTCGTAATGTTTTCGAACGCGTGGGTTCAAATCCACAGCTGACATATCCTTTTGCTGCACGCCAGCACCACAGCGCCTAAAGCACGCGCTGCGCCTCTTCTTGCCTCACGCAGTGCTCCTCAGACAGCTCGCCGTCACCGCGGGCTACTACGAAGGCCCAACGGTCGATTCCAGCACCAGCATACTCGGTACAGCGAAAGCAGGAAGGCCAACGTCGCCGCCGGGCCTCTATCGTGTATGTGTGTGACCGTGATGGCTGTCTCTACGACGGCTCGAGTGACAGAGGCTCCCATTGTATCCGCAAACGAGAGTTCGAGTTCGGTGTGGCTTGTCCAAAAGAGCTGTGCGAGACTCGATCCAATCCGGTCGAATGGATATTCTGGTTGGCCAGTGGGGTCTGACCATGTGTGCGTGGGCGCGCCTGACGGGTCGAGGCTCTTGGTAGCGAGACTGACAGGCGTCTAAGACCCACCAGTTCATCGGTTGCTGTCGTGGCGATGCTGAAAGCGGAGACGCTGTCGGGCGACAGTCGGCGTCCGTGGGGCCTACCGGTCGGATTGTTGGTGTGCGTGTGCGGGTCGAGAGGGCGTAGGGCGCTGCGTGGCGTGTGTTTGCGTTTCGTGGTCGCAATGTCGGATTTTGTGTGCGGTGGAATGTGTTGTCGTTAACCCGTCAGTTTGCCCGAGTGGTCTAAGGGGTTACGTTCAGGTCGTAATGTTTTCGAACGCGTGGGTTCAAATCCCACAGCTGACATATCCTTTTGCTGCACGCCAGCACCACAGCGCCTAAAGCACGCGCTGCGCCTCTTCTTGCCTCACGCAGTGCTCCTCAGACAGCTCGCCGTCACCGCGGGCTACTACGAAGGCCCAACGGTCGATTCCAGCACCAGCATACTCGGTACAGCGAAAGCAGGAAGGCCAACGTCGCCGCCGGGCCTCTATCGTGTATGTGTGTGACCGTGATGGCTGTCTCTACGACGGCTCGAGTGACAGAGGCTCCCATTGTATCCGCAAACGAGAGTTCGAGTTCGGTGTGGCTTGTCCAAAAAGAGCTGTGCGAGACTCGATCCAATCCGGTCGAATGGATATTCTGGTTGGCCAGTGGGGTCTGACCATGTGTGCGTGGGCGCGCCTGACGGGTCGAGGCTCTTGGTAGCGAGACTGACAGGCGTCTAAGACCCGCCAGTTCATCGGTTGCTGTCGTGGCGATGCTGAAAGCGGAGACGCTGTCGGGCGACAGTCGGCGTCCGTGGGGCCTACCGGTCGGATTGTTGGTGTGCGTGTGCGGGTCGAGAGGGCGTAGGGCGCTGCGTGGCGTGTGTTTGCGTTTCGTGGTCGCAATGTCGGATTTTGTGTGCGGTGGAATGTGTTGTCGTTAACCCGTCAGTTTGCCCGAGTGGTCTAAGGGGTTACGTTCAGGTCGTAATGTTTTCGAACGCGTGGGTTCAAATCCCACAGCTGACATATCCTTTTGCTGCACGCCAGCACCACAGCGCCTAAAGCACGCGCTGCGCCTCTTCTTGCCTCACGCAGTGCTCCTCAGACAGCTCGCCGTCACCGCGGGCTACTACGAAGGCCCAACGGTCGATTCCAGCACCAGCATACTCGGTACAGCGAAAGCAGGAAGGCCAACGTCGCCGCCGGGCCTCTATCGTGTATGTGTGTGACCGTGATGGCTGTCTCTACGACGGCTCGAGTGACAGAGGCTCCCATTGTATCCGCAAACGAGAGTTCGAGTTCGGTGTGGCTTGTCCAAAAGAGCTGTGCGAGACTCGATCCAATCCGGTCGAATGGATATTCTGGTTGGCCAGTGGGGTCTGACCATGTGTGCGTGGGCGCGCCTGACGGGTCGAGGCTCTTGGTAGCGAGACTGACAGGCGTCTAAGACCCACCAGTTCATCGGTTGCTGTCGTGGCGATGCTGAAAGCGGAGACGCTGTCGGGCGACAGTCGGCGTCCGTGGGGCCTACCGGTCGGATTGTTGGTGTGCGTGTGCGGGTCGAGAGGGCGTAGGGCGCTGCGTGGCGTGTGTTTGCGTTTCGTGGTCGCAATGTCGGATTTTGTGTGCGGTGGAATGTGTTGTCGTTAACCCGTCAGTTTGCCCGAGTGGTCTAAGGGGTTACGTTCAGGTCGTAATGTTTTCGAACGCGTGGGTTCAAATCCCACAGCTGACATATCCTTTTGCTGCACGCCAGCACCACAGCGCCTAAAGCACGCGCTGCGCCTCTTCTTGCCTCACGCAGTGCTCCTCAGACAGCTCGCCGTCACCGCGGGCTACTACGAAGGCCCAACGGTCGATTCCAGCACCAGCATACTCGGTACAGCGAAAGCAGGAAGGCCAACGTCGCCGCCGGGCCTCTATCGTGTATGTGTGTGACCGTGATGGCTGTCTCTACGACGGCTCGAGTGACAGAGGCTCCCATTGTATCCGCAAACGAGAGTTCGAGTTCGGTGTGGCTTGTCCAAAAAGAGCTGTGCGAGACTCGATCCAATCCGGTCGAATGGATATTCTGGTTGGCCAGTGGGGTCTGACCATGTGTGCGTGGGCGCGCCTGACGGGTCGAGGCTCTTGGTAGCGAGACTGACAGGCGTCTAAGACCCACCAGTTCATCGGTTGCTGTCGTGGCGATGCTGAAAGCGGAGACGCTGTCGGGCGACAGTCGGCGTCCGTGGGGCCTACCGGTCGGATTGTTGGTGTGCGTGTGCGGGTCGAGAGGGCGTAGGGCGCTGCGTGGCGTGTGTTTGCGTTTCGTGGTCGCAATGTCGGATTTTGTGTGCGGTGGAATGTGTTGTCGTTAACCCGTCAGTTTGCCCGAGTGGTCTAAGGGGTTACGTTCAGGTCGTAATGTTTTCGAACGCGTGGGTTCAAATCCCACAGCTGACATATCCTTTTGCTGCACGCCAGCACCACAGCGCCTAAAGCACGCGCTGCGCCTCTTCTTGCCTCACGCAGTGCTCCTCAGACAGCTCGCCGTCACCGCGGGCTACTACGAAGGCCCAACGGTCGATTCCAGCACCAGCATACTCGGTACAGCGAAAGCAGGAAGGCCAGCGTTGCCGCCGGGCCTCTATCGTGTATGTGTGTGACCGTGATGGCTGTCTCTACGACGGCTCGAGTGACAGAGGCTCCCATTGTATCCGCAAACGAGAGTTCGAGTTCGGTGTGGCTTGTCCAAAAGAGCTGTGCGAGACTCGATCCAATCCGGTCGAATGGATATTCTGGTTGGCCAGTGGGGTCTGACCATGTGTGCGTGGGCGCGCCTGACGGGTCGAGGCTCTTGGTAGCGAGACTGACAGGCGTCTAAGACCCACCAGTTCATCGGTTGCTGTCGTGGCGATGCTGAAAGCGGAGACGCTGTCGGGCGACAGTCGGCGTCCGTGGGGCCTACCGGTCGGATTGTTGGTGTGCGTGTGCGGGTCGAGAGGGCGTAGGGCGCTGCGTGGCGTGTGTTTGCGTTTCGTGGTCGCAATGTCGGATTTTGTGTGCGGTGGAATGTGTTGTCGTTAACCCGTCAGTTTGCCCGAGTGGTCTAAGGGGTTACGTTCAGGTCGTAATGTTTTCGAACGCGTGGGTTCAAATCCCACAGCTGACATATCCTTTTGCTGCACGCCAGCACCACAGCGCCTAAAGCACGCGCTGCGCCTCTTCTTGCCTCACGCAGTGCTCCTCAGACAGCTCGCCGTCACCGCGGGCTACTACGAAGGCCCAACGGTCGATTCCAGCACCAGCATACTCGGTACAGCGAAAGCAGGAAGGCCAGCGTTGCCGCCGGGCCTCTATCGTGTATGTGTGTGACCGTGATGGCTGTCTCTACGACGGCTCGAGTGACAGAGGCTCCCATTGTATCCGCAAACGAGAGTTCGAGTTCGGTGTGGCTTGTCCAAAAGAGCTGTGCGAGACTCGATCCAATCCGGTCGAATGGATATTCTGGTTGGCCAGTGGGGTCTGACCATGTGTGCGTGGGCGCGCCTGACGGGTCGAGGCTCTTGGTAGCGAGACTGACAGGCGTCTAAGACCCACCAGTTCATCGGTTGCTGTCGTGGCGATGCTGAAAGCGGAGACGCTGTCGGGCGACAGTCGGCGTCCGTGGGGCCTACCGGTCGGATTGTTGGTGTGCGTGTGCGGGTCGAGAGGGCGTAGGGCGCTGCGTGGCGTGTGTTTGCGTTTCGTGGTCGCAATGTCGGATTTTGTGTGCGGTGGAATGTGTTGTCGTTAACCCGTCAGTTTGCCCGAGTGGTCTAAGGGGTTACGTTCAGGTCGTAATGTTTTCGAACGCGTGGGTTCAAATCCCACAGCTGACATATCCTTTTGCTGCACGCCAGCACCACAGCGCCTAAAGCACGCGCTGCGCCTCTTCTTGCCTCACGCAGTGCTCCTCAGACAGCTCGCCGTCACCGCGGGCTACTACGAAGGCCCAACGGTCGATTCCAGCACCAGCATACTCGGTACAGCGAAAGCAGGAAGGCCAGCGTTGCCGCCGGGCCTCTATCGTGTATGTGTGTGACCGTGATGGCTGTCTCTACGACGGCTCGAGTGACAGAGGCTCCCATTGTATCCGCAAACGAGAGTTCGAGTTCGGTGTGGCTTGTCCAAAAGAGCTGTGCGAGACTCGATCCAACCCGGTCGAATGGATATTCTGGTTGGCCAGTGGGGTCTGACCATGTGTGCGTGGGCGCGCCTGACGGGTCGAGGCTCTTGGTAGCGAGACTGACAGGCGTCTAAGACCCACCAGTTCATCGGTTGCTGTCGTGGCGATGCTGAAAGCGGAGACGCTGTCGGGCGACAGTCGGCGTCCGTGGGGCCTACCGGTCGGATTGTTGGTGTGCGTGTGCGGGTCGAGAGGGCGTAGGGCGCTGCGTGGCGTGTGTTTGCGTTTCGTGGTCGCAATGTCGGATTTTGTGTGCGGTGGAATGTGTTGTCGTTAACCCGTCAGTTTGCCCGAGTGGTCTAAGGGGTTACGTTCAGGTCGTAATGTTTTCGAACGCGTGGGTTCAAATCCCACAGCTGACATATCCTTTTGCTGCACGCCAGCACCACAGCGCCTAAAGCACGCGCTGCGCCTCTTCTTGCCTCACGCAGTGCTCCTCAGACAGCTCGCCGTCACCGCGGGCTACTACGAAGGCCCAACGGTCGATTCCAGCACCAGCATACTCGGTACAGCGAAAGCAGGAAGGCCAGCGTTGCCGCCGGGCCTCTATCGTGTATGTGTGTGACCGTGATGGCTGTCTCTACGACGGCTCGAGTGACAGAGGCTCCCATTGTATCCGCAAACGAGAGTTCGAGTTCGGTGTGGCTTGTCCAAAAGAGCTGTGCGAGACTCGATCCAATCCGGTCGAATGGATATTCTGGTTGGCCAGTGGGGTCTGACCATGTGTGCGTGGGCGCGCCTGACGGGTCGAGGCTCTTGGTAGCGAGACTGACAGGCGTCTAAGACCCACCAGTTCATCGGTTGCTGTCGTGGCGATGCTGAAAGCGGAGACGCTGTCGGGCGACAGTCGGCGTCCGTGGGGCCTACCGGTCGGATTGTTGGTGTGCGTGTGCGGGTCGAGAGGGCGTAGGGCGCTGCGTGGCGTGTGTTTGCGTTTCGTGGTCGCAATGTCGGATTTTGTGTGCGGTGGAATGTGTTGTCGTTAACCCGTCAGTTTGCCCGAGTGGTCTAAGGGGTTACGTTCAGGTCGTAATGTTTTCGAACGCGTGGGTTCAAATCCCACAGCTGACATATCCTTTTGCTGCACGCCAGCACCACAGCGCCTAAAGCACGCGCTGCGCCTCTTCTTGCCTCACGCAGTGCTCCTCAGACAGCTCGCCGTCACCGCGGGCTACTACGAAGGCCCAACGGTCGATTCCAGCACCAGCATACTCGGTACAGCGAAAGCAGGAAGGCCAGCGTTGCCGCCGGGCCTCTATCGTGTATGTGTGTGACCGTGATGGCTGTCTCTACGACGGCTCGAGTGACAGAGGCTCCCATTGTATCCGCAAACGAGAGTTCGAGTTCGGTGTGGCTTGTCCAAAAGAGCTGTGCGAGACTCGATCCAATCCGGTCGAATGGATATTCTGGTTGGCCAGTGGGGTCTGACCATGTGTGCGTGGGCGCGCCTGACGGGTCGAGGCTCTTGGTAGCGAGACTGACAGGCGTCTAAGACCCACCAGTTCATCGGTTGCTGTCGTGGCGATGCTGAAAGCGGAGACGCTGTCGGGCGACAGTCGGCGTCCGTGGGGCCTACCGGTCGGATTGTTGGTGTGCGTGTGCGGGTCGAGAGGGCGTAGGGCGCTGCGTGGCGTGTGTTTGCGTTTCGTGGTCGCAATGTCGGATTTTGTGTGCGGTGGAATGTGTTGTCGTTAACCCGTCAGTTTGCCCGAGTGGTCTAAGGGGTTACGTTCAGGTCGTAATGTTTTCGAACGCGTGGGTTCAAATCCCACAGCTGACATATCCTTTTGCTGCACGCCAGCACCACAGCGCCTAAAGCACGCGCTGCGCCTCTTCTTGCCTCACGCAGTGCTCCTCAGACAGCTCGCCGTCACCGCGGGCTACTACGAAGGCCCAACGGTCGATTCCAGCACCAGCATACTCGGTACAGCGAAAGCAGGAAGGCCAGCGTTGCCGCCGGGCCTCTATCGTGTATGTGTGTGACCGTGATGGCTGTCTCTACGACGGCTCGAGTGACAGAGGCTCCCATTGTATCCGCAAACGAGAGTTCGAGTTCGGTGTGGCTTGTCCAAAAGAGCTGTGCGAGACTCGATCCAATCCGGTCGAATGGATATTCTGGTTGGCCAGTGGGGTCTGACCATGTGTGCGTGGGCGCGCCTGACGGGTCGAGGCTCTTGGTAGCGAGACTGACAGGCGTCTAAGACCCACCAGTTCATCGGTTGCTGTCGTGGCGATGCTGAAAGCGGAGACGCTGTCGGGCGACAGTCGGCGTCCGTGGGGCCTACCGGTCGGATTGTTGGTGTGCGTGTGCGGGTCGAGAGGGCGTAGGGCGCTGCGTGGCGTGTGTTTGCGTTTCGTGGTCGCAATGTCGGATTTTGTGTGCGGTGGAATGTGTTGTCGTTAACCCGTCAGTTTGCCCGAGTGGTCTAAGGGGTTACGTTCAGGTCGTAATGTTTTCGAACGCGTGGGTTCAAATCCCACAGCTGACATATCCTTTTGCTGCACGCCAGCACCACAGCGCCTAAAGCACGCGCTGCGCCTCTTCTTGCCTCACGCAGTGCTCCTCAGACAGCTCGCCGTCACCGCGGGCTACTACGAAGGCCCAACGGTCGATTCCAGCACCAGCATACTCGGTACAGCGAAAGCAGGAAGGCCAGCGTTGCCGCCGGGCCTCTATCGTGTATGTGTGTGACCGTGATGGCTGTCTCTACGACGGCTCGAGTGACAGAGGCTCCCATTGTATCCGCAAACGAGAGTTCGAGTTCGGTGTGGCTTGTCCAAAAGAGCTGTGCGAGACTCGATCCAATCCGGTCGAATGGATATTCTGGTTGGCCAGTGGGGTCTGACCATGTGTGCGTGGGCGCGCCTGACGGGTCGAGGCTCTTGGTAGCGAGACTGACAGGCGTCTAAGACCCACCAGTTCATCGGTTGCTGTCGTGGCGATGCTGAAAGCGGAGACGCTGTCGGGCGACAGTCGGCGTCCGTGGGGCCTACCGGTCGGATTGTTGGTGTGCGTGTGCGGGTCGAGAGGGCGTAGGGCGCTGCGTGGCGTGTGTTTGCGTTTCGTGGTCGCAATGTCGGATTTTGTGTGCGGTGGAATGTGTTGTCGTTAACCCGTCAGTTTGCCCGAGTGGTCTAAGGGGTTACGTTCAGGTCGTAATGTTTTCGAACGCGTGGGTTCAAATCCCACAGCTGACATATCCTTTTGCTGCACGCCAGCACCACAGCGCCTAAAGCACGCGCTGCGCCTCTTCTTGCCTCACGCAGTGCTCCTCAGACAGCTCGCCGTCACCGCGGGCTACTACGAAGGCCCAACGGTCGATTCCAGCACCAGCATACTCGGTACAGCGAAAGCAGGAAGGCCAGCGTTGCCGCCGGGCCTCTATCGTGTATGTGTGTGACCGTGATGGCTGTCTCTACGACGGCTCGAGTGACAGAGGCTCCCATTGTATCCGCAAACGAGAGTTCGAGTTCGGTGTGGCTTGTCCAAAAGAGCTGTGCGAGACTCGATCCAATCCGGTCGAATGGATATTCTGGTTGGCCAGTGGGGTCTGACCATGTGTGCGTGGGCGCGCCTGACGGGTCGAGGCTCTTGGTAGCGAGACTGACAGGCGTCTAAGACCCACCAGTTCATCGGTTGCTGTCGTGGCGATGCTGAAAGCGGAGACGCTGTCGGGCGACAGTCGGCGTCCGTGGGGCCTACCGGTCGGATTGTTGGTGTGCGTGTGCGGGTCGAGAGGGCGTAGGGCGCTGCGTGGCGTGTGTTTGCGTTTCGTGGTCGCAATGTCGGATTTTGTGTGCGGTGGAATGTGTTGTCGTTAACCCGTCAGTTTGCCCGAGTGGTCTAAGGGGTTACGTTCAGGTCGTAATGTTTTCGAACGCGTGGGTTCAAATCCCACAGCTGACATATCCTTTTGCTGCACGCCAGCACCACAGCGCCTAAAGCACGCGCTGCGCCTCTTCTTGCCTCACGCAGTGCTCCTCAGACAGCTCGCCGTCACCGCGGGCTACTACGAAGGCCCAACGGTCGATTCCAGCACCAGCATACTCGGTACAGCGAAAGCAGGAAGGCCAGCGTTGCCGCCGGGCCTCTATCGTGTATGTGTGTGACCGTGATGGCTGTCTCTACGACGGCTCGAGTGACAGAGGCTCCCATTGTATCCGCAAACGAGAGTTCGAGTTCGGTGTGGCTTGTCCAAAAGAGCTGTGCGAGACTCGATCCAATCCGGTCGAATGGATATTCTGGTTGGCCAGTGGGGTCTGACCATGTGTGCGTGGGCGCGCCTGACGGGTCGAGGCTCTTGGTAGCGAGACTGACAGGCGTCTAAGACCCACCAGTTCATCGGTTGCTGTCGTGGCGATGCTGAAAGCGGAGACGCTGTCGGGCGACAGTCGGCGTCCGTGGGGCCTACCGGTCGGATTGTTGGTGTGCGTGTGCGGGTCGAGAGGGCGTAGGGCGCTGCGTGGCGTGTGTTTGCGTTTCGTGGTCGCAATGTCGGATTTTGTGTGCGGTGGAATGTGTTGTCGTTAACCCGTCAGTTTGCCCGAGTGGTCTAAGGGGTTACGTTCAGGTCGTAATGTTTTCGAACGCGTGGGTTCAAATCCCACAGCTGACATATCCTTTTGCTGCACGCCAGCACCACAGCGCCTAAAGCACGCGCTGCGCCTCTTCTTGCCTCACGCAGTGCTCCTCAGACAGCTCGCCGTCACCGCGGGCTACTACGAAGGCCCAACGGTCGATTCCAGCACCAGCATACTCGGTACAGCGAAAGCAGGAAGGCCAGCGTTGCCGCCGGGCCTCTATCGTGTATGTGTGTGACCGTGATGGCTGTCTCTACGACGGCTCGAGTGACAGAGGCTCCCATTGTATCCGCAAACGAGAGTTCGAGTTCGGTGTGGCTTGTCCAAAAAGAGCTGTGCGAGACTCGATCCAATCCGGTCGAATGGATATTCTGGTTGGCCAGTGGGGTCTGACCATGTGTGCGTGGGCGCGCCTGACGGGTCGAGGCTCTTGGTAGCGAGACTGACAGGCGTCTAAGACCCACCAGTTCATCGGTTGCTGTCGTGGCGATGCTGAAAGCGGAGACGCTGTCGGGCGACAGTCGGCGTCCGTGGGGCCTACCGGTCGGATTGTTGGTGTGCGTGTGCGGGTCGAGAGGGCGTAGGGCGCTGCGTGGCGTGTGTTTGCGTTTCGTGGTCGCAATGTCGGATTTTGTGTGCGGTGGAATGTGTTGTCGTTAACCCGTCAGTTTGCCCGAGTGGTCTAAGGGGTTACGTTCAGGTCGTAATGTTTTCGAACGCGTGGGTTCAAATCCCACAGCTGACATATCCTTTTGCTGCACGCCAGCACCACAGCGCCTAAAGCACGCGCTGCGCCTCTTCTTGCCTCACGCAGTGCTCCTCAGACAGCTCGCCGTCACCGCGGGCTACTACGAAGGCCCAACGGTCGATTCCAGCACCAGCATACTCGGTACAGCGAAAGCAGGAAGGCCAGCGTTGCCGCCGGGCCTCTATCGTGTATGTGTGTGACCGTGATGGCTGTCTCTACGACGGCTCGAGTGACAGAGGCTCCCATTGTATCCGCAAACGAGAGTTCGAGTTCGGTGTGGCTTGTCCAAAAGAGCTGTGCGAGACTCGATCCAATCCGGTCGAATGGATATTCTGGTTGGCCAGTGGGGTCTGACCATGTGTGCGTGGGCGCGCCTGACGGGTCGAGGCTCTTGGTAGCGAGACTGACAGGCGTCTAAGACCCACCAGTTCATCGGTTGCTGTCGTGGCGATGCTGAAAGCGGAGACGCTGTCGGGCGACAGTCGGCGTCCGTGGGGCCTACCGGTCGGATTGTTGGTGTGCGTGTGCGGGTCGAGAGGGCGTAGGGCGCTGCGTGGCGTGTGTTTGCGTTTCGTGGTCGCAATGTCGGATTTTGTGTGCGGTGGAATGTGTTGTCGTTAACCCGTCAGTTTGCCCGAGTGGTCTAAGGGGTTACGTTCAGGTCGTAATGTTTTCGAACGCGTGGGTTCAAATCCCACAGCTGACATATCCTTTTGCTGCACGCCAGCACCACAGCGCCTAAAGCACGCGCTGCGCCTCTTCTTGCCTCACGCAGTGCTCCTCAGACAGCTCGCCGTCACCGCGGGCTACTACGAAGGCCCAACGGTCGATTCCAGCACCAGCATACTCGGTACAGCGAAAGCAGGAAGGCCAGCGTTGCCGCCGGGCCTCTATCGTGTATGTGTGTGACCGTGATGGCTGTCTCTACGACGGCTCGAGTGACAGAGGCTCCCATTGTATCCGCAAACGAGAGTTCGAGTTCGGTGTGGCTTGTCCAAAAAGAGCTGTGCGAGACTCGATCCAATCCGGTCGAATGGATATTCTGGTTGGCCAGTGGGGTCTGACCATGTGTGCGTGGGCGCGCCTGACGGGTCGAGGCTCTTGGTAGCGAGACTGACAGGCGTCTAAGACCCACCAGTTCATCGGTTGCTGTCGTGGCGATGCTGAAAGCGGAGACGCTGTCGGGCGACAGTCGGCGTCCGTGGGGCCTACCGGTCGGATTGTTGGTGTGCGTGTGCGGGTCGAGAGGGCGTAGGGCGCTGCGTGGCGTGTGTTTGCGTTTCGTGGTCGCAATGTCGGATTTTGTGTGCGGTGGAATGTGTTGTCGTTAACCCGTCAGTTTGCCCGAGTGGTCTAAGGGGTTACGTTCAGGTCGTAATGTTTTCGAACGCGTGGGTTCAAATCCCACAGCTGACATATCCTTTTGCTGCACGCCAGCACCACAGCGCCTAAAGCACGCGCTGCGCCTCTTCTTGCCTCACGCAGTGCTCCTCAGACAGCTCGCCGTCACCGCGGGCTACTACGAAGGCCCAACGGTCGATTCCAGCACCAGCATACTCGGTACAGCGAAAGCAGGAAGGCCAGCGTTGCCGCCGGGCCTCTATCGTGTATGTGTGTGACCGTGATGGCTGTCTCTACGACGGCTCGAGTGACAGAGGCTCCCATTGTATCCGCAAACGAGAGTTCGAGTTCGGTGTGGCTTGTCCAAAAAGAGCTGTGCGAGACTCGATCCAATCCGGTCGAATGGATATTCTGGTTGGCCAGTGGGGTCTGACCATGTGTGCGTGGGCGCGCCTGACGGGTCGAGGCTCTTGGTAGCGAGACTGACAGGCGTCTAAGACCCACCAGTTCATCGGTTGCTGTCGTGGCGATGCTGAAAGCGGAGACGCTGTCGGGCGACAGTCGGCGTCCGTGGGGCCTACCGGTCGGATTGTTGGTGTGCGTGTGCGGGTCGAGAGGGCGTAGGGCGCTGCGTGGCGTGTGTTTGCGTTTCGTGGTCGCAATGTCGGATTTTGTGTGCGGTGGAATGTGTTGTCGTTAACCCGTCAGTTTGCCCGAGTGGTCTAAGGGGTTACGTTCAGGTCGTAATGTTTTCGAACGCGTGGGTTCAAATCCCACAGCTGACATATCCTTTGCTGCACGCCAGCACCACAGCGCCTAAAGCACGCGCTGCGCCTCTTCTTGCCTCACGCAGTGCTCCTCAGACAGCTCGCCGTCACCGCGGGCTACTACGAAGGCCCAACGGTCGATTCCAGCACCAGCATACTCGGTACAGCGAAAGCAGGAAGGCCAGCGTGCCGCCGGGCCTCTATCGTGTATGTGTGTGACCGTGATGGCTGTCTCTACGACGGCTCGAGTGACAGAGGCTCCCATTGTATCCGCAAACGAGAGTTCGAGTTCGGTGTGGCTTGTCCAAAAGAGCTGTGCGAGACTCGATCCAATCCGGTCGAATGGATATTCTGGTTGGCCAGTGGGGTCTGACCATGTGCGTGGGCGCGCCTGACGGGTCGAGGCTCTTGGTAGCGAGACTGACAGGCGTCTAAGACCCACCAGTTCATCGGTTGCTGTCGTGGCGATGCTGAAAGCGGAGACGCTGTCGGGCGACAGTCGGCGTCCGTGGGGCCTACCGGTCGGATTGTTGGTGTGCGTGTGCGGGTCGAGAGGGCGTAGGGCGCTGCGTGGCGTGTGTTTGCGTTTCGTGGTCGCAATGTCGGATTTTGTGTGCGGTGGAATGTGTTGTCGTTAACCCGTCAGTTTGCCCGAGTGGTCTAAGGGGTTACGTTCAGGTCGTAATGTTTTCGAACGCGTGGGTTCAAATCCCACAGCTGACATATCCTTTTGCTGCACGCCAGCACCACAGCGCCTAAAGCACGCGCTGCGCCTCTTCTTGCCTCACGCAGTGCTCCTCAGACAGCTCGCCGTCACCGCGGGCTACTACGAAGGCCCAACGGTCGATTCCAGCACCAGCATACTCGGTACAGCGAAAGCAGGAAGGCCAGCGTCGCCGCCGGGCCTCTATCGTGTATGTGTGTGACCGTGATGGCTGTCTCTACGACGGCTCGAGTGACAGAGGCTCCCATTGTATCCGCAAACGAGAGTTCGAGTTCGGTGTGGCTTGTCCAAAAAGAGCTGTGCGAGACTCGATCCAATCCGGTCGAATGGATATTCTGGTTGGCCAGTGGGGTCTGACCATGTGTGCGTGGGCGCGCCTGACGGGTCGAGGCTCTTGGTAGCGAGACTGACAGGCGTCTAAGACCCACCAGTTCATCGGTTGCTGTCGTGGCGATGCTGAAAGCGGAGACGCTGTCGGGCGACAGTCGGCGTCCGTGGGGCCTACCGGTCGGATTGTTGGTGTGCGTGTGCGGGTCGAGAGGGCGTAGGGCGCTGCGTGGCGTGTGTTTGCGTTTCGTGGTCGCAATGTCGGATTTTGTGTGCGGTGGAATGTGTTGTCGTTAACCCGTCAGTTTGCCCGAGTGGTCTAAGGGGTTACGTTCAGGTCGTAATGTTTTCGAACGCGTGGGTTCAAATCCCACAGCTGACATATCCTTTTGCTGCACGCCAGCACCACAGCGCCTAAAGCACGCGCTGCGCCTCTTCTTGCCTCACGCAGTGCTCCTCAGACAGCTCGCCGTCACCGCGGGCTACTACGAAGGCCCAACGGTCGATTCCAGCACCAGCATACTCGGTACAGCGAAAGCAGGAAGGCCAGCGTTGCCGCCGGGCCTCTATCGTGTATGTGTGTGACCGTGATGGCTGTCTCTACGACGGCTCGAGTGACAGAGGCTCCCATTGTATCCGCAAACGAGAGTTCGAGTTCGGTGTGGCTTGTCCAAAAAGAGCTGTGCGAGACTCGATCCAATCCGGTCGAATGGATATTCTGGTTGGCCAGTGGGGTCTGACCATGCGTGGGCGCGCCTGACGGGTCGAGGCTCTTGGTAGCAGACTGACAGGCGTCTAAGACCCACCAGTTCATCGGTTGCTGTCGTGGCGATGCTGAAAGCGGAGACGCTGTCGGGCGACAGTCGGCGTCCGTGGGGCCTACCGGTCGGATTGTTGGTGTGCGTGTGCGGGTCGAGAGGGCGTAGGGCGCTGCGTGGCGTGTGTTTGCGTTTCGTGGTCGCAATGTCGGATTTTGTGTGCGGTGGAATGTGTTGTCGTTAACCCGTCAGTTTGCCCGAGTGGTCTAAGGGGTTACGTTCAGGTCGTAATGTTTTCGAACGCGTGGGTTCAAATCCCACAGCTGACATATCCTTTTGCTGCACGCCAGCACCACAGCGCCTAAAGCACGCGCTGCGCCTCTTCTTGCCTCACGCAGTGCTCCTCAGACAGCTCGCCGTCACCGCGGGCTACTACGAAGGCCCAACGGTCGATTCCAGCACCAGCATACTCGGTACAGCGAAAGCAGGAAGGCCAACGTTGCCGCCGGGCCTCTATCGTGTATGTGTGTGACCGTGATGGCTGTCTCTACGACGGCTCGAGTGACAGAGGCTCCCATTGTATCCGCAAACGAGAGTTCGAGTTCGGTGTGGCTTGTCCAAAAGAGCTGTGCGAGACTCGATCCAATCCGGTCGAATGGATATTCTGGTTGGCCAGTGGGGTCTGACCATGTGTGCGTGGGCGCGCCTGACGGGTCGAGGCTCTTGGTAGCGAGACTGACAGGCGTCTAAGACCCACCAGTTCATCGGTTGCTGTCGTGGCGATGCTGAAAGCGGAGACGCTGTCGGGCGACAGTCGGCGTCCGTGGGGCCTACCGGTCGGATTGTTGGTGTGCGTGTGCGGGTCGAGAGGGCGTAGGGCGCTGCGTGGCGTGTGTTTGCGTTTCGTGGTCGCAATGTCGGATTTTGTGTGCGGTGGAATGTGTTGTCGTTAACCCGTCAGTTTGCCCGAGTGGTCTAAGGGGTTACGTTCAGGTCGTAATGTTTTCGAACGCGTGGGTTCAAATCCCACAGCTGACATATCCTTTTGCTGCACGCCAGCACCACAGCGCCTAAAGCACGCGCTGCGCCTCTTCTTGCCTCACGCAGTGCTCCTCAGCTCGCCGTCACCGCGGGCTACTACGAAGGCCCAACGGTCGATTCCAGCACCAGCATACTCGGTACAGCGAAAGCAGGAAGGCCAGCGTCGCCGCCGGGCCTCTATCGTGTATGTGTGTGACCGTGATGGCTGTCTCTACGACGGCTCGAGTGACAGAGGCTCCCATTGTATCCGCAAACGAGAGTTCGAGTTCGGTGTGGCTTGTCCAAAAAGAGCTGTGCGAGACTCGATCCAATCCGGTCGAATGGATATTCTGGTTGGCCAGTGGGGTCTGACCATGTGTGCGTGGGCGCGCCTGACGGGTCGAGGCTCTTGGTAGCGAGACTGACAGGCGTCTAAGACCCGCCAGTTCATCGGTTGCTGTCGTGGCGATGCTGAAAGCGGAGACGCTGTCGGGCGACAGTCGGCGTCCGTGGGGCCTACCGGTCGGATTGTTGGTGTGCGTGTGCGGGTCGAGAGGGCGTAGGGCGCTGCGTGGCGTGTGTTTGCGTTTCGTGGTCGCAATGTCGGATTTTGTGTGCGGTGGAATGTGTTGTCGTTAACCCGTCAGTTTGCCCGAGTGGTCTAAGGGGTTACGTTCAGGTCGTAATGTTTTCGAACGCGTGGGTTCAAATCCCACAGCTGACATATCCTTTGCTGCACGCCAGCACCACAGCGCCTAAAGCACGCGCTGCGCCTCTTCTTGCCTCACGCAGTGCTCCTCAGACAGCTCGCCGTCACCGCGGGCTACTACGAAGGCCCAACGGTCGATTCCAGCACCAGCATACTCGGTACAGCGAAAGCAGGAAGGCCAGCGCTGCCGCCGGGCCTCTATCGTGTATGTGTGTGACCGTGATGGCTGTCTCTACGACGGCTCGAGTGACAGAGGCTCCCATTGTATCCGCAAACGAGAGTTCGGTGTGGCTTGTCCAAAGAGCTGTGCGAGACTCGATCCAACCCGGTCGAATGGATATTCTGGTTGGCCAGTGGGGTCTGACCATGTGTGCGTGGGCGCGCCTGACGGGTCGAGGCTCTTGGTAGCGAGACTGACAGGCGTCTAAGACCCACCAGTTCATCGGTTGCTGTCGTGGCGATGCTGAAAGCGGAGACGCTGTCGGGCGACAGTCGGCGTCCGTGGGGCCTACCGGTCGGATTGGTGTGCGTGTGCGGGTCGAGGGCGTAGGGCGCTGCGTGGCGTGTGTTTGCGTTTCGTGGTCGCAATGTCGGATTTTGTGTGCGGTGGAATGTGTTGTCGTTAACCCGTCAGTTTGCCCGAGTGGTCTAAGGGTTACGTTCAGGTCGTAATGTTTTCGAACGCGTGGGTTCAAATCCCACAGCTGACATATCCTTTTGCTGCACGCCAGCACCACAGCGCCTAAAGCACGCGCTGCGCCTCTTCTTGCCTCACGCAGTGCTCCTCAGACAGCTCGCCGTCACCGCGGGCTACTACGAAGGCCCAACGGTCGATTCCAGCACCAGCATACTCGGTACAGCGAAAGCAGGAAGGCCAACGTCGCCGCCGGGCCTCTATCGTGTATGTGTGTGACCGTGATGGCTGTCTCTACGACGGCTCGAGTGACAGAGGCTCCCATTGTATCCGCAAACGAGAGTTCGAGTTCGGTGTGGCTTGTCCAAAAGAGCTGTGCGAGACTCGATCCAATCCGGTCGAATGGATATTCTGGTTGGCCAGTGGGGTCTGACCATGTGTGCGGGCGCGCCTGACGGGTCGAGGCTCTTGGTAGCGAGACTGACAGGCGTCTAAGACCCACCAGTTCATCGGTTGCTGTCGTGGCGATGCTGAAAGCGGAGACGCTGTCGGGCGACAGTCGGCGTCCGTGGGGCCTACCGGTCGGATTGTTGGTGTGCGTGTGCGGGTCGAGAGGGCGTAGGGCGCTGCGTGGCGTGTGTTTGCGTTTCGTGGTCGCAATGTCGGATTTTGTGTGCGGTGGAATGTGTTGTCGTTAACCCGTCAGTTTGCCCGAGTGGTCTAAGGGGTTACGTTCAGGTCGTAATGTTTTCGAACGCGTGGGTTCAAATCCCACAGCTGACATATCCTTTTGCTGCACGCCAGCACCACAGCGCCTAAAGCACGCTGCGCCTCTTCTTGCCTCACGCAGTGCTCCTCAGACAGCTCGCCGTCACCGCGGGCTACTACGAAGGCCCAACGGTCGATTCCAGCACCAGCATACTCGGTACAGCGAAAGCAGGAAGGCCAACGTCGCCGCCGGGCCTCTATCGTGTATGTGTGTGACCGTGATGGCTGTCTCTACGACGGCTCGAGTGACAGAGGCTCCCATTGTATCCGCAAACGAGTTCGAGTTCGGTGTGGCTTGTCCAAAAGAGCTGTGCGAGACTCGATCCAACCGGTCGAATGGATATTCTGGTTGGCCAGTGGGGTCTGACCATGTGTGCGTGGGCGCGCCTGACGGGTCGAGGCTCTTGGTAGCGAGACTGACAGGCGTCTAAGACCCACCAGTTCATCGGTTGCTGTCGTGGCGATGCTGAAAGCGGAGACGCTGTCGGGCGACAGTCGGCGTCCGTGGGGCCTACCGGTCAGATTGTTGGTGTGCGTGTGCGGGTCGAGGGCGTAGGGCGCTGCGTGGCGTGTGTTTGCGTTTCGTGGTCGCAATGTCGGATTGTGTGCGGTGGAATGTTGTCGTTAACCCGTCAGTTTGCCCGGAGTGGTCTAGGGGTTACGTTCAGGTCGTAATGTTTTCGAACGCGTGGGTTCAAATCCCACAGCTGACATATCCTTTTGCTGCACGCCAGCACCACAGCG
>JAAKBD010000373.1:0-34148 GCA_012656105.1 Phytophthora syringae | reverse complement strand
TTCAGGTCGTAATGTTTTCGAACGCGTGGGTTCAAATCCCACAGCTGACATATCCTTTGCTGCACGCCAGCACCACAGCGCCTAAAGCACGCGCTGCGCCTCTTCTTGCCTCACGCAGTGCTCCTCAGACAGCTCGCCGTCACCGCGGGCTACTACGAAGGCCCAACGGTCGATTCCAGCACCAGCATACTCGGTACAGCGAAAGCAGGAAGGCCAACGTTGCCGCCGGGCCTCTATCGTGTATGTGTGTGACCGTGATGGCTGTCTCTACGACGGCTCGAGTGACAGAGGCTCCCATTGTATCCGCAAACGAGAGTTCGAGTTCGGTGTGGCTTGTCCAAAAGAGCTGTGCGAGACTCGATCCAATCCGGTCGAATGGATATTCTGGTTGGCCAGTGGGGTCTGACCATGTGTGCGTGGGCGCGCCTGACGGGTCGAGGCTCTTGGTAGCGAGACTGACAGGCGTCTAAGACCCACCAGTTCATCGGTTGCTGTCGTGGCGATGCTGAAAGCGGAGACGCTGTCGGGCGACAGTCGGCGTCCGTGGGGCCTACCGGTCGGATTGTTGGTGTGCGTGTGCGGGTCGAGAGGGCGTAGGGCGCTGCGTGGCGTGTGTTTGCGTTTCGTGGTCGCAATGTCGGATTTTGTGTGCGGTGGAATGTGTTGTCGTTAACCCGTCAGTTTGCCCGAGTGGTCTAAGGGGTTACGTTCAGGTCGTAATGTTTTCGAACGCGTGGGTTCAAATCCCACAGCTGACATATCCTTTGCTGCACGCCAGCACCACAGCGCCTAAAGCACGCGCTGCGCCTCTTCTTGCCTCACGCAGTGCTCCTCAGACAGCTCGCCGTCACCGCGGGCTACTACGAAGGCCCAACGGTCGATTCCAGCACCAGCATACTCGGTACAGCGAAAGCAGGAAGGCCAACGTCGCCGCCGGGCCTCTATCGTGTATGTGTGTGACCGTGATGGCTGTCTCTACGACGGCTCGAGTGACAGAGGCTCCCATTGTATCCGCAAACGAGAGTTCGAGTTCGGTGTGGCTTGTCCAAAAGAGCTGTGCGAGACTCGATCCAATCCGGTCGAATGGATATTCTGGTTGGCCAGTGGGGTCTGACCATGTGTGCGTGGGCGCGCCTGACGGGTCGAGGCTCTTGGTAGCGAGACTGACAGGCGTCTAAGACCCACCAGTTCATCGGTTGCTGTCGTGGCGATGCTGAAAGCGGAGACGCTGTCGGGCGACAGTCGGCGTCCGTGGGGCCTACCGGTCGGATTGTTGGTGTGCGTGTGCGGGTCGAGAGGGCGTAGGGCGCTGCGTGGCGTGTGTTTGCGTTTCGTGGTCGCAATGTCGGATTTTGTGTGCGGTGGAATGTGTTGTCGTTAACCCGTCAGTTTGCCCGAGTGGTCTAAGGGGTTACGTTCAGGTCGTAATGTTTTCGAACGCGTGGGTTCAAATCCCACAGCTGACATATCCTTTTGCTGCACGCCAGCACCACAGCGCCTAAAGCACGCGCTGCGCCTCTTCTTGCCTCACGCAGTGCCTCCTCGAACAGCTCGCCGTCACCGCGGGCTACTACGAAGGCCCAACGGTCGATTCCAGCACCAGCATACTCGGTACAGCGAAAGCAGGAAGGCCAGCGTTGCCGCCGGGCCTCTATCGTGTATGTGTGTGACCGTGATGGCTGTCTCTACGACGGCTCGAGTGACAGAGGCTCCCATTGTATCCGCAAACGAGAGTTCGAGTTCGGTGTGGCTTGTCCAAAAGAGCTGTGCGAGACTCGATCCAACCCGGTCGAATGGATATTCTGGTTGGCCAGTGGGGTCTGACCATGTGTGCGTGGGCGCGCCTGACGGGTCGAGGCTCTTGGTAGCGAGACTGACAGGCGTCTAAGACCCACCAGTTCATCGGTTGCTGTCGTGGCGATGCTGAAAGCGGAGACGCTGTCGGGCGACAGTCGGCGTCCGTGGGGCCTACCGGTCGGATTGTTGGTGTGCGTGTGCGGGTCGAGAGGGCGTAGGGCGCTGCGTGGCGTGTGTTTGCGTTTCGTGGTCGCAATGTCGGATTTTGTGTGCGGTGGAATGTGTTGTCGTTAACCCGTCAGTTTGCCCGAGTGGTCTAAGGGGTTACGTTCAGGTCGTAATGTTTTCGAACGCGTGGGTTCAAATCCCACAGCTGACATATCCTTTTGCTGCACGCCAGCACCACAGCGCCTAAAGCACGCGCTGCGCCTCTTCTTGCCTCACGCAGTGCTCCTCGAGACAGCTCGCCGTCACCGCGGGCTACTACGAAGGCCCAACGGTCGATTCCAGCACCAGCATACTCGGTACAGCGAAAGCAGGAAGGCCAGCGTCGCCGCCGGGCCTCTATCGTGTATGTGTGTGACCGTGATGGCTGTCTCTACGACGGCTCGAGTGACAGAGGCTCCCATTGTATCCGCAAACGAGAGTTCGAGGTGGCTTGTCCAAAGAGCTGTGCGAGACTCGATCCAATCCGGTCGAATGGATATTCTGGTTGGCCAGTGGGGTCTGACCATGTGTGCGTGGGCGCGCCTGACGGGTCGAGGCTCTTGGTAGCGAGACTGACAGGCGTCTAAGACCCACCAGTTCATCGGTTGCTGTCGTGGCGATGCTGAAAGCGGAGACGCTGTCGGGCGACAGTCGGCGTCCGTGGGGCCTACCGGTCGGATTGTTGGTGTGCGTGTGCGGGTCGAGAGGGCGTAGGGCGCTGCGTGGCGTGTGTTTGCGTTTCGTGGTCGCAATGTCGGATTTTGTGTGCGGTGGAATGTGTTGTCGTTAACCCGTCAGTTTGCCCGAGTGGTCTAAGGGGTTACGTTCAGGTCGTAATGTTTTCGAACGCGTGGGTTCAAATCCCACAGCTGACATATCCTTTTGCTGCACGCCAGCACCACAGCGCCTAAAGCACGCGCTGCGCCTCTTCTTGCCTCACGCAGTGCTCCTCAGACAGCTCGCCGTCACCGCGGGCTACTACGAAGGCCCAACGGTCGATTCCAGCACCAGCATACTCGGTACAGCGAAAGCAGGAAGGCCAACGTCGCCGCCGGGCCTCTATCGTGTATGTGTGTGACCGTGATGGCTGTCTCTACGACGGCTCGAGTGACAGAGGCTCCCATTGTATCCGCAAACGAGAGTTCGAGTTCGGTGTGGCTTGTCCAAAAGAGCTGTGCGAGACTCGATCCAATCCGGTCGAATGGATATTCTGGTTGGCCAGTGGGGTCTGACCATGTGTGCGTGGGCGCGCCTGACGGGTCGAGGCTCTTGGTAGCGAGACTGACAGGCGTCTAAGACCCACCAGTTCATCGGTTGCTGTCGTGGCGATGCTGAAAGCGGAGACGCTGTCGGGCGACAGTCGGCGTCCGTGGGGCCTACCGGTCGGATTGTTGGTGTGCGTGTGCGGGTCGAGAGGGCGTAGGGCGCTGCGTGGCGTGTGTTTGCGTTTCGTGGTCGCAATGTCGGATTTTGTGTGCGGTGGAATGTGTTGTCGTTAACCCGTCAGTTTGCCCGAGTGGTCTAAGGGGTTACGTTCAGGTCGTAATGTTTTCGAACGCGTGGGTTCAAATCCCACAGCTGACATATCCTTTTGCTGCACGCCAGCACCACAGCGCCTAAAGCACGCGCTGCGCCTCTTCTTGCCTCACGCAGTGCTCCTCGAGACAGCTCGCCGTCACCGCGGGCTACTACGAAGGCCCAACGGTCGATTCCAGCACCAGCATACTCGGTACAGCGAAAGCAGGAAGGCCAACGTCGCCGCCGGGCCTCTATCGTGTATGTGTGTGACCGTGATGGCTGTCTCTACGACGGCTCGAGTGACAGAGGCTCCCATTGTATCCGCAAACGAGTTCGAGTTCGGTGTGGCTTGTCCAAAAGAGCTGTGCGAGACTCGATCCAATCCGGTCGAATGGATATTCTGGTTGGCCAGTGGGGTCTGACCATGTGTGCGTGGGCGCGCCTGACGGGTCGAGGCTCTTGGTAGCGAGACTGACAGGCGTCTAAGACCCACCAGTTCATCGGTTGCTGTCGTGGCGATGCTGAAAGCGGAGACGCTGTCGGGCGACAGTCGGCGTCCGTGGGGCCTACCGGTCGGATTGTTGGTGTGCGTGTGCGGGTCGAGAGGGCGTAGGGCGCTGCGTGGCGTGTGTTTGCGTTTCGTGGTCGCAATGTCGGATTTTGTGTGCGGTGGAATGTGTTGTCGTTAACCCGTCAGTTTGCCCGAGTGGTCTAAGGGGTTACGTTCAGGTCGTAATGTTTTCGAACGCGTGGGTTCAAATCCCACAGCTGACATATCCTTTTGCTGCACGCCAGCACCACAGCGCCTAAAGCACGCGCTGCGCCTCTTCTTGCCTCACGCAGTGCTCCTCAGACAGCTCGCCGTCACCGCGGGCTACTACGAAGGCCCAACGGTCGATTCCAGCACCAGCATACTCGGTACAGCGAAAGCAGGAAGGCCAGCGTCGCCGCCGGGCCTCTATCGTGTATGTGTGTGACCGTGATGGCTGTCTCTACGACGGCTCGAGTGACAGAGGCTCCCATTGTATCCGCAAACGAGAGTTCGAGTTCGGTGTGGCTTGTCCAAAGAGCTGTGCGAGACTCGATCCAATCCGGTCGAATGGATATTCTGGTTGGCCAGTGGGGTCTGACCATGTGTGCGTGGGCGCGCCTGACGGGTCGAGGCTCTTGGTAGCGAGACTGACAGGCGTCTAAGACCCACCAGTTCATCGGTTGCTGTCGTGGCGATGCTGAAAGCGGAGACGCTGTCGGGCGACAGTCGGCGTCCGTGGGGCCTACCGGTCGGATTGTTGGTGTGCGTGTGCGGGTCGAGAGGGCGTAGGGCGCTGCGTGGCGTGTGTTTGCGTTTCGTGGTCGCAATGTCGGATTTTGTGTGCGGTGGAATGTGTTGTCGTTAACCCGTCAGTTTGCCCGAGTGGTCTAAGGGGTTACGTTCAGGTCGTAATGTTTTCGAACGCGTGGGTTCAAATCCCACAGCTGACATATCCTTTTGCTGCACGCCAGCACACAGCGCCTAAAGCACGCGCTGCGCCTCTTCTTGCCTCACGCAGTGCTCCTCAGACAGCTCGCCGTCACCGCGGGCTACTACGAAGGCCCAACGGTCGATTCCAGCACCAGCATACTCGGTACAGCGAAAGCAGGAAGGCCAACGTCGCCGCCGGGCCTCTATCGTGTATGTGTGTGACCGTGATGGCTGTCTCTACGACGGCTCAGTGACAGAGGCTCCCATTGTATCCGCAAACGAGAGTTCGAGTTCGGTGTGGCTTGTCCAAAAGAGCTGTGCGAGACTCGATCCAAACCGGTCGAATGGATATTCTGGTTGGCCAGTGGGGTCTGACCATGTGTGCGTGGGCGCGCCTGACGGGTCGAGGCTCTTGGTAGCGAGACTGACAGGCGTCTAAGACCCACCAGTTCATCGGTTGCTGTCGTGGCGATGCTGAAAGCGGAGACGCTGTCGGGCGACAGTCGGCGTCCGTGGGGCCTACCGGTCGGATTGTTGGTGTGCGTGTGCGGGTCGAGAGGGCGTAGGGCGCTGCGTGGCGTGTGTTTGCGTTTCGTGGTCGCAATGTCGGATTTTGTGTGCGGTGGAATGTGTTGTCGTTAACCCGTCAGTTTGCCCGAGTGGTCTAAGGGGTTACGTTCAGGTCGTAATGTTTTCGAACGCGTGGGTTCAAATCCCACAGCTGACATATCCTTTTGCTGCACGCCAGCACACAGCGCCTAAAGCACGCGCTGCGCCTCTTCTTGCCTCACGCAGTGCTCCTCAGACAGCTCGCCGTCACCGCGGGCTACTACGAAGGCCCAACGGTCGATTCCAGCACCAGCATACTCGGTACAGCGAAAGCAGGAAGGCCAACGTCGCCGCCGGGCCTCTATCGTGTATGTGTGTGACCGTGATGGCTGTCTCTACGACGGCTCGAGTGACAGAGGCTCCCATTGTATCCGCAAACGAGAGTTCGAGTTCGGTGTGGCTTGTCCAAAAGAGCTGTGCGAGACTCGATCCAACCCGGTCGAATGGATATTCTGGTTGGCCAGTGGGGTCTGACCATGTGTGCGTGGGCGCGCCTGACGGGTCGAGGCTCTTGGTAGCGAGACTGACAGGCGTCTAAGACCCACCAGTTCATCGGTTGCTGTCGTGGCGATGCTGAAAGCGGAGACGCTGTCGGGCGACAGTCGGCGTCCGTGGGGCCTACCGGTCGGATTGTTGGTGTGCGTGTGCGGGTCGAGAGGGCGTAGGGCGCTGCGTGGCGTGTGTTTGCGTTTCGTGGTCGCAATGTCGGATTTTGTGTGCGGTGGAATGTGTTGTCGTTAACCCGTCAGTTTGCCCGAGTGGTCTAAGGGGTTACGTTCAGGTCGTAATGTTTTCGAACGCGTGGGTTCAAATCCACAGCTGACATATCCTTTTGCTGCACGCCAGCACACAGCGCCTAAAGCACGCGCTGCGCCTCTTCTTGCCTCACGCAGTGCTCCTCAGACAGCTCGCCGTCACCGCGGGCTACTACGAAGGCCCAACGGTCGATTCCAGCACCAGCATACTCGGTACAGCGAAAGCAGGAAGGCCAACGTCGCCGCCGGGCCTCTATCGTGTATGTGTGTGACCGTGATGGCTGTCTCTACGACGGCTCGAGTGACAGAGGCTCCCATTGTATCCGCAAACGAGAGTTCGAGTTCGGTGTGGCTTGTCCAAAAGAGCTGTGCGAGACTCGATCCAAACCGGTCGAATGGATATTCTGGTTGGCCAGTGGGGTCTGACCATGTGTGCGTGGGCGCGCCTGACGGGTCGAGGCTCTTGGTAGCGAGACTGACAGGCGTCTAAGACCCACCAGTTCATCGGTTGCTGTCGTGGCGATGCTGAAAGCGGAGACGCTGTCGGGCGACAGTCGGCGTCCGTGGGGCCTACCGGTCGGATTGTTGGTGTGCGTGTGCGGGTCGAGAGGGCGTAGGGCGCTGCGTGGCGTGTGTTTGCGTTTCGTGGTCGCAATGTCGGATTTTGTGTGCGGTGGAATGTGTTGTCGTTAACCCGTCAGTTTGCCCGAGTGGTCTAAGGGGTTACGTTCAGGTCGTAATGTTTTCGAACGCGTGGGTTCAAATCCCACAGCTGACATATCCTTTTGCTGCACGCCAGCACCACAGCGCCTAAAGCACGCGCTGCGCCTCTTCTTGCCTCACGCAGTGCTCCTCAGACAGCTCGCCGTCACCGCGGGCTACTACGAAGGCCCAACGGTCGATTCCAGCACCAGCATACTCGGTACAGCGAAAGCAGGAAGGCCAGCGTTGCCGCCGGGCCTCTATCGTGTATGTGTGTGACCGTGATGGCTGTCACTACGACGGCTCGAGTGACAGAGGCTCCCATTTTATCCGCAAACGAGAGTTCGAGTTCGGTGTGGCTTGTCCAAAAGAGCTGTGCGAGACTCGATCCAACCCGGTCGAATGGATATTCTGGTTGGCCAGTGGGGTCTGACCATGTGTGCGTGGGCGCGCCTGACGGGTCGAGGCTCTTGGTAGCGAGACTGACAGGCGTCTAAGACCCACCAGTTCATCGGTTGCTGTCGTGGCGATGCTGAAAGCGGAGACGCTGTCGGGCGACAGTCGGCGTCCGTGGGGCCTACCGGTCGGATTGTTGGTGTGCGTGTGCGGGTCGAGAGGGCGTAGGGCGCTGCGTGGCGTGTGTTTGCGTTTCGTGGTCGCAATGTCGGATTTTGTGTGCGGTGGAATGTGTTGTCGTTAACCCGTCAGTTTGCCCGAGTGGTCTAAGGGGTTACGTTCAGGTCGTAATGTTTTCGAACGCGTGGGTTCAAATCCCACAGCTGACATATCCTTTTGCTGCACGCCAGCACACAGCGCCTAAAGCACGCGCTGCGCCTCTTCTTGCCTCACGCAGTGCTCCTCAGACAGCTCGCCGTCACCGCGGGCTACTACGAAGGCCCAACGTCTTGGTAGCGAGACTGACAGGCGTCTAAGACCCACCAGTTCATCGGTTGCTGTCGTGGCGATGCTGAAAGCGGAGACGCTGTCGGGCGACAGTCGGCGTCCGTGGGGCCTACCGGTCGGATTGTTGGTGTGCGTGTGCGGGTCGAGAGGGCGTAGGGCGCTGCGTGGCGTGTGTTTGCGTTTCGTGGTCGCAATGTCGGATTTTGTGTGCGGTGGAATGTGTTGTCGTTAACCCGTCAGTTTGCCCGAGTGGTCTAAGGGGTTACGTTCAGGTCGTAATGTTTTCGAACGCGTGGGTTCAAATCCCACAGCTGACATATCCTTTTGCTGCACGCCAGCACACAGCGCCTAAAGCACGCGCTGCGCCTCTTCTTGCCTCACGCAGTGCTCCTCAGACAGCTCGCCGTCACCGCGGGCTACTACGAAGGCCCAACGGTCGATTCCAGCACCAGCATACTCGGTACAGCGAAAGCAGGAAGGCCAACGTCGCCGCCGGGCCTCTATCGTGTATGTGTGTGACCGTTATGGCTGTCTCTACGACGGCTCGAGTGACAGAGGCTCCCATTTTATCCGCAAACGAGAGTTCGAGTTCGGTGTGGCTTGTCCAAAAAGAGCTGTGCGAGACTCGATCCAAACCGGTCGAATGGATATTCTGGTTGGCCAGTGGGGTCTGACCATGTGTGCGTGGGCGCGCCTGACGGGTCGAGGCTCTTGGTAGCGAGACTGACAGGCGTCTAAGACCCACCAGTTCATCGGTTGCTGTCGTGGCGATGCTGAAAGCGGAGACGCTGTCGGGCGACAGTCGGCGTCCGTGGGGCCTACCGGTCGGATTGTTGGTGTGCGTGTGCGGGTCGAGAGGGCGTAGGGCGCTGCGTGGCGTGTGTTTGCGTTTCGTGGTCGCAATGTCGGATTTTGTGTGCGGTGGAATGTGTTGTCGTTAACCCGTCAGTTTGCCCGAGTGGTCTAAGGGGTTACGTTCAGGTCGTAATGTTTTCGAACGCGTGGGTTCAAATCCCACAGCTGACATATCCTTTTGCTGCACGCCAGCACCACAGCGCCTAAAGCACGCGCTGCGCCTCTTCTTGCCTCACGCAGTGCTCCTCAGACAGCTCGCCGTCACCGCGGGCTACTACGAAGGCCCAACGGTCGATTCCAGCACCAGCATACTCGGTACAGCGAAAGCAGGAAGGCCAGCGTTGCCGCCGGGCCTCTATCGTGTATGTGTGTGACCGTGATGGCTGTCACTACGACGGCTCGAGTGACAGAGGCTCCCATTTTATCCGCAAACGAGAGTTCGAGTTCGGTGTGGCTTGTCCAAAAGAGCTGTGCGAGACTCGATCCAACCCGGTCGAATGGATATTCTGGTTGGCCAGTGGGGTCTGACCATGTGTGCGTGGGCGCGCCTGACGGGTCGAGGCTCTTGGTAGCGAGACTGACAGGCGTCTAAGACCCACCAGTTCATCGGTTGCTGTCGTGGCGATGCTGAAAGCGGAGACGCTGTCGGGCGACAGTCGGCGTCCGTGGGGCCTACCGGTCGGATTGTTGGTGTGCGTGTGCGGGTCGAGAGGGCGTAGGGCGCTGCGTGGCGTGTGTTTGCGTTTCGTGGTCGCAATGTCGGATTTTGTGTGCGGTGGAATGTGTTGTCGTTAACCCGTCAGTTTGCCCGAGTGGTCTAAGGGGTTACGTTCAGGTCGTAATGTTTTCGAACGCGTGGGTTCAAATCCCACAGCTGACATATCCTTTTGCTGCACGCCAGCACCACAGCGCCTAAAGCACGCGCTGCGCCTCTTCTTGCCTCACGCAGTGCTCCTCAGACAGCTCGCCGTCACCGCGGGCTACTACGAAGGCCCAACGGTCGATTCCAGCACCAGCATACTCGGTACAGCGAAAGCAGGAAGGCCAGCGTTGCCGCCGGGCCTCTATCGTGTATGTGTGTGACCGTGATGGCTGTCACTACGACGGCTCGAGTGACAGAGGCTCCCATTTTATCCGCAAACGAGAGTTCGAGTTCGGTGTGGCTTGTCCAAAAGAGCTGTGCGAGACTCGATCCAACCCGGTCGAATGGATATTCTGGTTGGCCAGTGGGGTCTGACCATGTGTGCGTGGGCGCGCCTGACGGGTCGAGGCTCTTGGTAGCGAGACTGACAGGCGTCTAAGACCCACCAGTTCATCGGTTGCTGTCGTGGCGATGCTGAAAGCGGAGACGCTGTCGGGCGACAGTCGGCGTCCGTGGGGCCTACCGGTCGGATTGTTGGTGTGCGTGTGCGGGTCGAGAGGGCGTAGGGCGCTGCGTGGCGTGTGTTTGCGTTTCGTGGTCGCAATGTCGGATTTTGTGTGCGGTGGAATGTGTTGTCGTTAACCCGTCAGTTTGCCCGAGTGGTCTAAGGGGTTACGTTCAGGTCGTAATGTTTTCGAACGCGTGGGTTCAAATCCCACAGCTGACATATCCTTTTGCTGCACGCCAGCACCACAGCGCCTAAAGCACGCGCTGCGCTTTGATGGAAGGTGTTGTTGGGGAGCGAAGCTTGGACAGAGCGGAGGAGTGAGCGCGCTTGGGCGAGACCGGAGCGAAGATCACTTGGGGGAAGAAAGAAGATTCGAAAGTGATTGATTGATTGGAGCTTACACTGTTTTCCCTATCTAGTGTGCGTCCAAATGCATCCAATCACCAACATTCTGCTTTACTCGTCCAATAATCCTACTCGTCTAATCACAGGTGGCGTAATCAACTTACCGTGATCAGCGTGGGTTCGGATTGGACCGGTTCGGCTAACCGGTAATAAACCGGTAACCCTCAATACGCCCCCTCAATGCGAACACGCGTGGATGCCGAGAGCCGCCGTCAGGTCTGTGTGGCGAGGTCCCGGGAGCGCCTTGGTCATGATGTCCGCAAGCATAATGGAGGTCTCACAGTACTCGAGCTTCACTTCGCCACGCTTGACTTCGTCGCGGATGTGATGGTACTTGATGTCGATGTGCTTGGCGCGTCCGTGGTTTACAGGGTTCTTGGTCATCTTGATGCACGACTGGTTGTCTTCGCGGATCTTGAAGTCGAGTCCCGTCTCGTTGCTAGCGGCCAAAATCTCGCACAGCAGGCGATGGATCCACTTGCCTTCTTGGATCGCCAGACTGAGTGCGATGTATTCCGCCTCGCTCGTAGACAGCGAGACACTTGACTGCTTCTTGCTGCCCCAACTCACCGGCGCACCCATTAGCATGAACGTGTATCCGGAAGTTGACTTGCGGTCCGCGAGGTCGCCAGCCCAGTCCGCATCGGAGTAACCGCGAAAGTCAACGTCGTCACCCGGCTTGAAGCAGATACCATGCGTCTTGGTGCCTTGCAGGTAGCGAAAGATACGCTTGACCGCAACCCAGTGTTCCTCTTGAGGGTTTTCCATGAAGCGCGACACATAGCCAACGGCGTATGCAATGTCTGGGCGCGTGTCAGTCATCAGGTGCATCAAGGCGCCAACAGCTTCGCGAAATGGAGCATTCACCTTGGTCCCCGCGTTGCTTGAAATCAGTCGAGTGCTTATGTCGACGGGACTCACCACGGCCTTGCACTCGTCCATGCCGAAGCGCTTCAGAATGTCGTCCACATAGCGTCGCTGGCACATCGTCACACTGCCGTCCGGGCCGTCCACCAGCTCGATCCCAAGAAAAAGCACACTTGCCGCTGACGGTCATCTCGAAGCGCGTCTTGAGGTCGTTCTTCGTGCGTGAGATCAACTCAGGTGAGCATCCGGTGATCAAAACGTCATCCACGTAGACCAATACTAGCACGCAGTGTCCATCAACAACCTTGATGTAGAGGCACGGATCGAAGGCCGAAACTTGAAAGCCAATGGAGCACACGAACTCGTCGAACGTCTCGTTCCAAACGCGAGAAGCTTGCTTGAGACCGTAGATCGCCTTCACTAGTTCCAGACAGTCGAAGTCGCCATCCAGTTCGACACCTTCAGGGACCACACAGAACACTAGCTCCTTCATTATTCCGTACAGGAAAACGGTCACCACATCCAGTTGGTCGAGAGGCCATCCGAAGAACTTGGCCAGTGCAATGATCATTCGTAGCGTCACGTACTTGACCACCGGCGAGAAAGTTTCGGTGTAGTCGATGCCGTACTTCTGCTTGAAGCCCTTGACCACAAGGCGCGTCTTGTACTTTTCGATCGACCCATCAGCTTTGCGCTTGATCTTGAACACCCATTTGGTACCGATGGCACGTTGTCCGTTGGGCAACTTTGCAGCACGAAACACGCCACGCAGTCGCATCGATTTGAGCTCCGCGCGAATCGCCGTGCGCCAGTGTACTTGGTCCGGGCCGTTCACCGCTTCTTGGAATGTCGATGGTTCCGATAAGTCCACAGTTGACTCGACTGCGTTGGCACTTGCACGCCAAAATGCAGGCGGAGTCGAATCGCCGTCTTCATCGTGATCTTCAGACTTTTCTTCCTCGTCGGGTTCGGCCGGAGCACTAGTTTCCTCTAAGCCAGCTCTGCGGCGAATGGTGCGGGATCATCTGGCAGTATCCTCATCGGCGCTTCGGTCCTTGCGCTTCCTTGCCTGTTGCAGATTCGTTTGGCGTCGGCCGTCGTCGTCGAAGTCGAGCGCATCAAGATCCAGCAGAGTATCGTCGAGTTCTTCATCCGAAGTGGCCTCTGAAAGTCCAAGAGCCGACTCATCGAAGTTGACATCGCGACTGATCATCACCTGCCCCGCCTCGATGTCATAAACTCGATACGCCTTGGAACGTTCCTCGTAGCCCAGGAAAATGCCTTCACGAGCTTTGGGGTCCCACTTGCGTCTCTTTTCCTTCGGCGTCAGGATGTAGGCCTTGCACCCGAAGATCCGCATGTGCTTCACGTTTGGCTTGGTCTTGTAGACGATTTCGTAGGCGTTTTCTTCGGAACTTTTGGGGATGGCAATTGGTTCTTGACATAAATGGCCGTCATTGCCGCTTCAGCCCAGAAAGTCTTGTCCAAGCCAGCATAGTGTAGCATACTGCGACCGATGGTCACAATGGTTCGGTTCGCACGTTCCGCAGTCGCGTTGGTCTGATGCGCATACCGAACCGTAGGCTGAACGTCGATGCCATCCATGATCGTCGTGAAATGCCTTGAGTGAGTTGGTCGCAAATTCCTTGGCTCCATCATGACGAACAAATTTCACCTTGGCATCAAATTGTTTTTCCACCTTGGTGATGAACTTGCGCAGGCAGCTTTCACTTTCTGACTTAGTGCGCAGACAGAATCCTGTCATGCATCCGCTGGATTCATCAGTGATCAGCAACAAGTATTTGCTGCCGCTCAGTGACTCTTCTTCCATGGGACCACAAATGTCGAAGTGGAGGAACTCGAACAGCGCATACTTGAGTTTGTCCGGGTTGTTCGGAAACGCTTCTGAACCATCTTTCCTTGTTGGCACCCGCGACACACACTCGGAACACTGGACGTTGAAGGCACCTTTGCGTTCTTGATCATGCCGCTGTTGACCATCTTGCGTAACACGTCGATCGGAGCATGGCCCATACGTGCGTGCAGATTGACAGCACTTGTCGCCGCATTCGCCGATCGTTGAGGTGTGCGAAGCCAGTAGAGTCCATCGACGAGATCTGCCGTCGCCACCACTTGCTTCGAGTCCTTGCGTGAGACGCGCATCTCATTGCCGTCGAACAGCACCTGGAACTTTCCATGCCTGTTGATCTGCGGTACCGAAAGCAGATTTTTGCTCATATTCGGCACGTAGAGCGCGTTCTTGATCTCGATCTCGCGCTCGTCGCCGTTGGGAAGAACCACCTTTTCCATGATGATCCCCACACCCTTGATGGCAGCCTTGTTGCCGTCGGCCACCGAAAGTTCGCCTTCGTTTCGCTCGATCAAATTAGCGAACTTGGCCTTGTCGTTGCAGATGTGGTGCGTTGCGCCGCTGTCGACCGCCCACAACCCGAGCTTATCCTTGCCCGTCGAAATACCACACTCCAGTGAAACCGCGAACGCGATTCGATCGTAGTCGTCGTCGTATCCGTCGCTGTTGTTTCTCCATTGGATGTTGTTGGCTCCGCGTCCACGGCCGATGCCGCCGCGTCTTGGGCCCCGATTCACTTCCTTCTGCTTGGTCCAGCACTTCTCAATTACGTGCCCCAACTTTCCGCAGTACGTGCACTGGCGAGACTCTCGGTCGGTGTTGAACGCCTTGGCCGCGTTTTCCGTCTTCACCGTCGCCGCGTTCTCGCCTTGCCGCTTAATGTGCTCATTCGTAAGCATCTTCACGACGTCTTGCGATCGCAGTTCGGCGCTGCTCATCTCCAAGTTCAGCACGACGTTCTCGTAGCTCTTGGGGAGGCTGCGCAACAGGCACATCGCCACGTCCTCGTCCTCCATTTTGGCGCCGATGCTGCTGAGCTTGGCGCTAACGTTGAGGACCTCATTGCAATGATGCAAGACGTTGCCGCCTTCCGACATCTCCATGCTGAAAAGCTGTCGCTTCAGGTAGATGCGGCGAGCCTTCTGCGATCCACCGTACAGCGTCTTCAGGCGCGACCACGCCACCCACGCTTCCTCGCAGTCGTCGACCACATGATGGTAGTCCGCGTTCATGTGGAGCAGCATCAATCCGAAAGCGATGTTGCTCGACTTGACGTACTCATCCTTGCCCCGCGGGTCTGCGAAGGTCGGAGTCGTCTCACGGTTCACAACATGCCACACCGACTTGGTCAGGAACACGCCACGCATGTAGCGGTTCCACGTCGCGTAGTTGTCTCCGTCGAACTTGTCGATGGAGACCTTGGTCGAGGTGTCTTGCGCAGAGGACATGGTACTTGGGCTCATAACCTGATGGAAGGTGTAGTTGGAGAGCGAAGCTTGGACGGAGCGGAGGAGTGAGCGCGCTTGGGCGAGACCGGAGTGAAGATCACTTGGGGGAAGAAAGAAAATTTGAAAGTGATTGATTGATTGGAGCTTACACTGTTTTCCCTATCTAGTGTGCGTCCAAACATTGGTGCATCCAATCACCAACATTCTGCTTTACTCGTCCAATCATCCTACTCGTCTAATCACAGGTGGCGTAATCAACTTACCGTAATCAGCGTGGGTTCGAATTGGACCGGTTCGGCTAACCGGTAATAAAACGATAACCCTCAATACGCCTCTTCTTGCCTCACGCAGTGCTCCTCAGATAGCTCGCCGTCACCGCGGGCTACTACGAAGGCCCAACGGTCGATTCCAGCACCAGCATACTCGGTACAGCGAAAGCAGGAAGGCCAGCATCGCCGCCAGGCCTCTATCGTGTATGTGTGTGACCGTGATGGCTGTCTCTACGACGGCTCGAGTGACAGAGGCTCCCATTTTATCCGCAAACGAGAGTTCGAGTTCGGTGTGGCTTGTCCAAAAGAGCTGTGCGAGACTCGATCCAACCCGGTCGAATGGATATTCTGGTTGGCCAGTGGGGTCTGACCATGTGTGCGTGGGCGCGCCTGACGGGTCGAGGCTCTTGGTAGCGAGACTGACAGGCGTCTAAGACCCACCAGTTCATCGGTTGCTGTCGTGGCGATGCTGAAAGCGGAGACGCTGTCGGGCGACAGTCGGCGTCCGTGGGGCCTACCGGTCGGATTGTTGGTGTGCGGGTCGAGAGGGCGTAGGGCGCTGCGTGGCGTGTGTTTGCGTTTCGTGGTCGCAATGTCGGATTTTGTGTGCGGTGGAATGTGTTGTCGTTAACCCGTCACACAACAATCGCCGACAAGTCGGCGAATAGAGCCGGTGCTGAGTTGACCCAGCGGTTCGGCCTTTCCAGGACAGCGGTGTCTCGTTTGCGCAGAAACCAGTCGACTAAGCCAGTCAAATTTGGTCGTCGAGGTATAGTCGAGCCAACTATCCCCGGTAAAACCTGTGCCAGCCACCAATGGGTGGGAAGCGGCACGCGAGCGCTTTACACGGCGTCGAGAGCAAAGGCTGCTCGACCTGAAGTGTCACGGCACCCGGGCTATCCGGCGTACCGACTTGCTTAGTTGAGCAAGATTTCGTTGAGCGCGCAAAGCGAGGTTCACCCTATCTCAGGTCGACTCGTCTTCTTGGCGCTGCCCTTTGGTCGAGTCCCTACAAGCTATGCCTCTCGGGACCGACGGCAGACATAATCCAGCCCGCGCAGGGACTTACCGGAGTGTGCACTTGGTTAGAACTTGGAAGATTATGCTCTGTATTGTTTCTAGAGCTCTGTGGAGCGCTTTCTAATTGTTTCCTAGTTCTCTTTACAAATATCAAGTGAAATGTGACCGTTTCAGATCGAAACGCCTCTCCCATCGAGTCGATTGCCTCTTCGCCGAGTCGTTTTGGGCTTGAATGGTCGGCGTGTGCTCTAATCGGGCAACCAGACTCTTGGCAGGGCGTTTTACCACCCTCAACGAGCAACCCGACTCTTCGAACCAGATCTCTGCAGTTGACGGTGCTCGCCGACGGTTGGCTGAGTCAACTGCCTTTAAACGGCCGGATTACCAACATTCCGGACGTCTATCGTCCATTGGTCGGCTTAAGTTCGAAGTGTGGCCACACCAGTTGGGTCGTTCCTGATTCCGGCCTAACATAGGATGGCCTAGTTGAGGCCCGGGCCGAAACTTGGGTTCACTATACCACAACTGCCCCGGCTATGATACGAACCGGGTTGGTGAGTGTCGTAGCCATTGTTCTTCGTTCTCAAGTCGAGCACCCGCCAGTTGGATCTTCTCCGCAGCATGTCGGAGCCTTCGCCGAGTCCTGGAGCTGCCGAGGTGCGTCCTGGCCTTCCGCAGCTTGTGATAGTACTCGTACTAACTCGCCGTCGTGCTTGTACAGTCTTCTGGCTCGGCTAGTTCGCCTAACGGCCGCTCGTCGACTCCTGTTCAAGGTGGGGAGATGCCCGCCGGGTCGACGGTCAGTGAGGTTAGTGTTTCTGGGGTTGGTGGTGGACGAGTTGACTCGTTCATCGAGCTGGCAATTTCCTACGAGTCTAGTCTTGGTTCTGGGCCGTCTTCTCGCGCATCTCCTCCTGGTCCGCTGGGTTCGCAAGACGACACTACTTCGGGCGTTATTAAGTCGAACCCAGCCCGACCAGTGAGCCTCGCCTCCCTTGAAGCGCTGATCCAGAAGGATGCGGAGTTGCGCCAACTCGAAATGTCTTCCGAGGTTCGTCTGCTGGCCTTTGGTCTGTCGGGCCCACCACTCATCGCGGATCCCGTCCAGCGTGAGGCGATCATGAGGGCCACGTCGACCAACGAGCTCTTGCAGCTGCTCCGCGACAATTATCCGACTCTCGACGAGTCGGGTCAAGTGGCTGCTCTGCGTATGGAGTTGAAAGCCGCCCAAGACATGAACTCCAAGTTGGCCCGTCGTCTCGACACATTGGCGTCGGAGAACGTCGACTTGACGAAGCAACGTGAGGCCGATGTTCTGGAGCGTGATCTGTGGCAGCGCGAAGCAACCAAGACGACTGGTCTACTGGCTTCGCTTCGCAAGGGTTTGTCTCTTGCGGAGGCCCAAGTATCGAAGGCCGGCGAGGGACTCCAGAAGAAGTTGGACGCTAATCAACGTCTCCTCGAGGCAGTCCAGGAGCAAGTCGGCGACCGGGACCGGCACATCAAGGATCTTGAAGTCGAGTTGGCTCGCCGCGACGCGGCTTACACAACGTTGCAGGGCGTATCAGCCAAAACCTTCGAGGACCTTCAAGTGGCGGCCAAGGCTTACACCGACGGAGACAGCTTCCCTCTTCGGCGGGCCAAGTCCATCGTCGCGAGTCAACGAGCGACGATTTATCGTCTTGAACAAGCTGCTCGTCGAAAGGGGCCAATTCCGATGGACGATCCGTATGCGGCCGCGGGTGCTGCAGCGGGTTTGGACATCCCTGGCCTCTCGCTCGAAGATCTCTAGCTGAACGCTCAGCTGTGCAAGGTCTTGGCTCGCAAGTATCCAGAGATTTTAAACGTGTCGCCGGATCAAGATATGACGTTCGAGTTGAGGATCAAGCCTGGCTCGACTGGACCAGTAAGTTCACCGGCTGCTCCAAGTCAGTCATCCCAGCCGACTCATCCTCGCGTCCCAGTTGGTCCAGCGAACCAAACTCGTCCACTGAGCGAGCTGCGTCGACTCCCGGTGACACCGTTGACTCCTGCCGAGCGACTCCGGTGTCTCTCCAATCCCAAGTCACCGACGGCTGCCGGCCCACATTTGCGCAAGATGCGGCCTACCAAGCAGCCGTATTCGTGTCCTCTTCCCGGTGAGGAAGGATACGAGGAGGCTCGGGCTCTGCTGGGATCAGTGTCTCCGCTTCCCGGCCAGGATAACGACTTGTCTGAAGACTTGAGTCCAACTCCTCCATCGACTCGCAAGTCGCAAGAAGGTGTCCAAGTTGACTCCGAAGTCAACGGCCAAGCCCAAGAAAGCATCGGCGCGTCGGCTGGACTTGTCATCTGCTACCGTCCCACCGATTTCTTCCGTGGTGGACAATTCTCCGGCTGGGTCCAGCGACGGTCAAGAGGAAGTCGATCAAGCTCCGTTCGAGTGTGAACCCGCGTCGCCTGAGTCGACTGCTTCGTCGGTCACCGTGTCGATTGGTTCTCAGTCGAGTAGCAAGTCGACGCCGACTTCTGTTGCCTCTCGTTCGCTTGGTGGATCGGCGGAGTCGACCATGGCAGCGTCGTCGGTGACGTCCGTGCCGTCGGTTTCTCGATTATTGAGCTGTTCGGGGTCTCCTCATTCGTCGGGCACTCAGCCGACGATCCGGTTCCCTGGATTGACCTCCCCGTCGTGTCGACCGGTGCGAATGGCGGCTGCCAATTCTCGGGTGATGACGGCGCAATATTGGATAATTTGAAGGCCTCTGACACCCAAGTTCTCGGCAAGAGATATTCGTCTTCTGATTCGTCGGGCGATAATATGCTGCGTGGTTCTCCGGATCACCCAGTGGACTTGGTTTCTGGCTACGATTCTTCTGACGATGGCCAAGACTCGAATCCAAGCCCAGTCGATGATGAGCCGCTCGGCGATGATTTGAATCATTAGTTGTTCGGTTCAGATGACCAAGATGACTCGGACGCCGATGCTGACTCGGATGATGAAGACGAGGAGTTGCTTCCTCCGTTACCTGGGCAGTGGAGTTACCGCGCTCTCAAGAAATCCCGCAAGTCGTTTTCGCCGAGTCCCACCAAGGCGTCGTATTCGTCCAAGGAAGTTCGAGCTGAGCGACGTGCGGCCAGAAAGAAACACAAGCTCGCTCGCAAGCAGAGGAAGTCAGCTCGCAAGCACAAGTCCAAGCACAAGCGGAAGCACAAGCACAGCAGTCGGGCGGGCTCTTCGGATGCAGTGGAGTCCAATTCTGGTGCCCCGCCCACCAAGCGATCGCGCAAGGCTGGTGATTTGCCTCCGCCGAGCACCCCAAGTCAGTCGACCCGGAGTCGTCCTGGCTCTCCTGTGGCGAATGTTTCTGGGTCAACTGGGTTGGTCCTGCCGGCCGTACTTTCGACGACTATGACCGACCTTCGTCTCCGGGCCATTCGAGCTTCTTCTCGGGATGCTCGGATGCCGACTCACCTTGAGCGCCTGAAGCACTTGAAGTTCTTTCATTTCGGGTCGTCTCGGTGCTGGCAGCGGATTGTGGAGCACCAGTCGGCGAAGATCCCGATGGAACTGATCGACGGGAAGCCGAACGTCCCTGCTACGCTATGTTCTCTAGCTGGACTTCGCGCTTTTATCGACATGTATGCCCCCAATCATCCGTGCCAAGTGGTTCGTCGACTGATCCCGGATACGCCGATGTTTTTCTCGCCCAGCGTACTGGAAGCAGCCCGGGTTCGTGCAGCATCACGTCGTCGACCTGCCTCTCTTATGGAATTATTGGCTGACGTATGGATCAAGCTTCGTGGTGATGGCGCACTTAATTCCACGGCGGCTTTGGATCAACTGACGAAGTTCTTTGTGGCCTTGTACGAGCGTGGTCACTGGCTCGTCGAGTCGTCTGTGGTTATGGGTCTTCACCCTTCTCAGCACCCGACTCTTTCCACAGCTGAGATCGTTGAGATGTTCGAGCTCTGGACTCGTTACCGAAGTGAACGAAAGCGCCGTGGAGACAACCTCTTGGTTTTGATGAAGCCGTATCACGAGTCCCTCTACTCAGCGATGTTGAACGTTGTGAATGGTCGACTATCTCCTCCTGTCGACGTCGAGCTGTATTTCGAGCCTAGCGTCCCGTCATATCATCTGGTCAACTTGCCGTGGATTCCGTCCAGCGCGGATTGGAACGCTGCTGTCCAGGAAGCCGACCAAGAGGAGCCGTGGCGTTCATGGTGGTTGACTGACCCAGCCCGTCCCCGTTCAACACTTGCTTTCGGACACGCAACATGGAGTTCATGGTTTTCGCTCCCAAGGGTGTTGATCCACGACTCGTCGAAGACGTTGCGGAGGATGATGTGGATGTGGATGAGTCAGAGCCTTTGACGTATCCTTCGGATGCTCCATTACGGGAGAACCGGATTGGGATCAACATTTTTGAGGGCTCGGAAGTCGGCGAGCTTGGATCTGAGCCTGAAGATCGGGTCGTTCCGCCGACTCCAAGCGAAGGCGGGTCGCCGAATCTCGTTGGTGGTTCGCCGACTGCGTCCATGATGGATTAAGGTTCTCCCGTTCGTGATACTGCTTCTTCGTTCGGTCAAGATAACTCGGCTCGAAGTCCTGTTATGGAGCAGTCCTCGCACGGCCAAGCTGAGTCGACTCAAGGTCCAGTTGTGGAGCAGTCGACTGAGCAGTCGACTAACACCCCGTCGACCATGAGTTTGCTGGCCACCGTTGCTGAGACTTTGTCGGCTGCTGCGTCACCCGTTCCTGCTGGATCCCAGTCGCCCGACTATTAGCTTGAGTGGTCGAGCTCCTAGTCTGTTCCCATTTCATAATTTACGTAATATGTAGTTCGATGCAGTAGCATTTTTTCCACCAAACCTGCTATCTTCATTTGGTGGCGATCATTGTGGGCAGTATTTTAATCCTCTCTGCAACCTGCACCATTTGCAGACGATTCTCACGTCTCTTCTGTCGCAAGTAATCAAACAGTAAGCCTCCACACGAGAGATTAGACATTGGTTCCCAAGTCGGCTCATCGTAGCCCACCCACTTGACTTTGAACAATCGTTTTGCCCGACTAGTTCCAGTAGAGAGTGGGGTGTCATCATCAAGGATCGCTTCCACTTCGTATCGATCCCGGTCTTCTTCACTGGGTTCCCAGCTGTCTTCCGGGAGGAGTTCCTCGTCGAAATCGAATCGATCGGTCGCAGTCAACTCGTCGACTAATCTTACCATTGGTCGACTATCTGGGTCGACCATTTTCTTTAGTCGAGACACGTGTACGACAGGATAGAAGCGGTAACCACTCTTATCTGGAAGCTCCAACTCATAAGCGAATTCTTCAACTTTCTTCTTCACTCGGAATGGGCCATGCCACCGGTGGGCTAGCTTCTTCTTTAGTCCAGGCTTCACTCGTTCCATGAACAACCACACTTGGTCACCTTCTTTAAACAGCGAGTTTGCCCCATTCGTTGACTCAGTCGACTGATTTCCTTCGGTTTCCGTCGAGTCTGCTGGGCCGGGTGCGCCGGGCACCGCTCCTCTTTCACGTTGACTCAATTGGTCGTTGTGCTCTTCGGCTCGTCGAGCCTTTTCCGTGAGTTGGTACTCCTTGGCTAATTGTAACGCGATTTACCGGTGACGATTCGCCCCACGCCGCCATTGAATGGCGTTAGCTGAGCCGGCTGGATCTCTCCTGATGGTTGAAGTCATGGCTTTTAGAGTCGACTGTGCATTCCATCCATGTACCAGGTAGAAAGGCGTTTCTCGTCGAGTCGTATCACGCGAATTGTTTATTGCGTGTACCATTTTTCTGCAATGTCATCCCAGTCGGCTTGGAGCGGGTCTTCTACGTAAACTCTGACCGTCTGGATCATCGTTTTTACAGACCGTTCTTGTTGTCCCTTGGCCTGGGGTCGGTAGCTGAGCGTTGCTCGGGACTTCGACTGCATTAAATCGGCGAATGCCTGAAATACTTCACTCATAAATCGTGGATCTCGGTCGTGCCGAATGAGTGACGGGGCTCCATATTGTCGGAAGACGCATTCTTCAAAGGCTATCGCCACTTCCAGTGCCCCTGTCTCGCTCATCGCTTTCGCTATCACGAAACCGGAGAAATGATCTTGGAAGAGAAGTAGTGCAGTGTTTCCTCGCATCGTTTTCGGCAGCGGTATAACGAAGTCCATCGACACTAATTGGAACGGGTAGTCAGATACCACATTCCCAGGTGAGTATCCTTTCAACTGTGGTCGGCTTTTGCTCGTACTGCAGTCCTCACACGCCTGTACGTGTTTCAGCGTGTCGGCGTACAACCCAACCCAGTAGTATTCAGCTTTGACTCGGTGGAAAGTTCGCACAATGCCTTGATGCCCTCCTTCGATGGAATTGTGGCAGCTGTGCAAAACTTCGTCAATCATGGTGGTTGGTATTACCAATCGGAGTTGCAAGTCGTCTGGATCTTGGTCGACTCGTTTTCGTCGTTGGCCCAGACGGTATAGCAACCCATCTTCGCTTATCACAAAGTTGTCTGCAATTTTGCCAGCTTTCTGCGCCCGGCGACGAGTGAGACCGTCCAGGTCGTCTCTAAGGAGAGCCTTTAAGTCGGCCCATTTCATCTCTTCGTCTTGGGCAATGGAGATTCGCCGGCGTCTCTCAGCTTGTACCGTTACTGGGTCGATATCAGCTGAGGTCGGGACCCGACTTTCGTCTACTTCTTCTTGGGATTGGTCCTCTACTCGACTTGGTGGACTTCTGGACCTCGCTGACTCAAAGGTATCGTCCTCAGGGTCTGTATCCGTCAGAGGTTGACTCGTAGCCTGTTCAGTTGACTCGACTCGGTCATTGTTCTCGCAATGTACTCGACGAACTTGTCGTGCCTGATTCCTAGTCATCGCACTGATCGTAGTTGTGTCAACTAGGTCTTCAGTTGAGCTGACTTTCTCGTACAAGACTTCCGCAATTCGGTTTAGCTGTTTCAGTTCAGACTTCCTGTCTCCACTGAGTATAACTCGACCAGCTTTGCTCTCTAATGCTTCAGTAGCCAGAGAGTCAGCTGCTGCGTTGTAATATCGTACCACGTGAAGGTAACGAACCGACTTAAGTTTTCCAGTCAGCTCTTTGTGGCGCGCCAGCTCAATCTGCAACGAATCCTTCTTACATGCGATCACCCCCATGGATTGCTGGATCGCAAGCCTGGAGTCACCGATTATTATCAGTTCGTTGACCCCTCGATCGACTGCGGCCTGTACACCGTTATTCATCCCGGTGTATTCGGCCACATTAACAGTAGTAGACGACAGGTGCGCGCTCGCAGCGATCTCAATGTCCCAAGAAGGTAAGTGCCACAGCATCCAAGCACAACTCCCATAGCCGCCATTCTTCTCAGTTTTAGCCGACCCATCAAAAGACATGACAAAGCCTTCAAAGTCGAGTGGAACATGCGAATAAAGCAACGCGGGGTCTAATCGCACTGTTGCCCCATGTTTAGACGGTGGAGCAATATGACTCAACGAGTCACCCAGCCCAACATGAGGAGTGATCGAAGCTTGTAAAAGTTGAGCAAAGTCGACATCTCGCTCCTTCACCCGCTTGATTTTGAGGTGAAACGGCGAGAGCAGTACGGCGAAGCTGACAGCTCGTCCATAGAGGGACTTCGACTGGAATACCCATTCTAGAGTCGAGAACCGCGTATACACATGTAGCGTCTTCCCAGCCAACAAGGTGTGGCATATTTTCAACATTTGCAACAGTGCCAGCACTTCTTTCTCGGCTGGGTGATAGTTTGCTTCATTTTCTTTGAGAACACGCCCACAGAATCGTACTGGATGGAGCTTGTCTTCGTGAGGCTGCATCAACGTGCTGCTCAAGGCCCACTCATTCGCAAATAACATGATGTGGACTTCCTTAGTCGGGTCAAAGTGCCGCAGGATCGGAGCGTTGGCCACCTTCTTCTTAAGTGTTGCGAACGCTGGTCGTGCGGGGTCCAGGTTGACTCCTGAGGTATAGTCGTCATCTTGCAGTTGATACAGCACGGCACCATACACAGCGATATTCTGGATGAATCGGCTGTAGTAGTTGAGTGCCCCAAGGAAGGCTTGCATCCCCTTCTTGCATTTCGGAAATGGTATGTCGGCGATAGCCGCCATCTTTTTGGGTTGGCTCGGATGCCGTTCGACGAAACCTCATGGGACAGGAAGTCGACTCGGCGCTGGACGAATATGCTCTTCGTGAAGCTGACACTGATTCGGCATTCTGCAAATCGAGCCAGCAGACGGTCGTCCAACGTATTGAGACAATCGTCGAACGTTTCTCCGCCAACACAGATGTCGTCGACGAACGATCGACGACCAAAGACGGGAATCAGCGATGAGTCATTGGGTTCACCGTTCATGAACATATCCCCATCCGGGCCATTGACCAGTTCTTGCATTGAGTCCGACTCAGCGATTGCTCGGTGATCTGCGTCGAACTTGGTGGATCCAGTCGACTGAGGTAATCGTAGATGTAGTTCTTCATCACTGTGGCGCGAGCGTTGGGCTGCTGCTGCTGCTTCTGCCCGGCGAACGCGCTCAGCGAACGCTGCCCAACCGCCACGGGGCTTAGCATAACCCCACAACGCGTTGTCAATCAGGCGTTGGTAGATCATGGGTGCATTCTTGAGGCCAAATGGTATTCGCAGCCACTCAAAGTGTCCCAAAGAACACACAAACGCTGATATGCTGCGGGCTCGTTCAGTCATCATGACTGCCCAGAATCCACTCGCCGCATCGAGAGGGCAAAACCACAGGTAACACTCCAATTCTGTGAGGAGGTCAACCACCAATGGCATGGCATACTCCAACACTTTATTGATAGCGTTGACCATCTTGTAGTCGATACACAGTCGAATGTCGACTCCATTCTTCTTGAAGACAATCAGTTGTGTCGAGCTTTCGTAAGACACTTTGACGTCTGAGCGTATTACGTATTTTGATTGGCCAAAAGTAAGAACGACCGAGATGCAAGCTGGCCGTGCGCTACTGTTGAGAAGTACACATTGTAAGCGGAGGACGCTGGTTTAAGGCCCGTGGCTCGGAGGTTTTGTTGCTCGCTGCAAGTGATACTGTGGACGACTGGGACCGCTGCGGACTACACAAAGGTGAACATGTAGATTAGGTTTGTTTGCTCCTCTTTCTCTGTCTAAAAGCTACGCTGCGTGCGTCTTGATTCAGTGCGTGCTCAACTTCTCTTATCAGACGCAGCATTGTGGTGACTTTGAGTTGTGTTGGTCGACGCGATCGGCTTCCAGTTGTGGGGTTGAGCGGCAGGCTGTTGACACCAGTGATACAAAGCATGGCGGCCTGGTGCTCAGTCATGGAAGTAAGAGGCTGTGTGCCCGTCTCACGCTCGATCGCTGCAGATATATGCTGCATCATAACCCGCCACTCCGAGTAAGTTTGACGTTTCTTTCGGGTTGACAGGTCACTCGTGATGACCGATTTAAATGGTGGCTGCCCAGCACTTTCGTTCCCGAACCACCAGAGATGCCATGCGTGCAGCACATCTGTGCTAGGAAACTCGAACGATTCTGGAAGGGTGTGTAATTTGCCGTCGCTCGGCCAGAAATGAACGGTAGTACGGGGAGCTGTTCCACCTGGACGTACCATGGTGGTGGACTCTTGCGACTGGTCATTCTGTTCCATTACACGGCGCAAGGTGGATTCGAGTTGCTGCTGTGTAATTCCGCCGCCACAAATGCCCTTCTCTTCTAGCAGTTTAGCAAAACGAGCAGCCAGAGATTCTGGCAGAGCGCAAACTGTTGCCTGTATCTGCTCTTGTAGACCGAACATAATCACTTGCGGTGGGATGCCAGTTGCTGTCATCCAGGGCGAGTCAGAATCCACAAGTTGCGCTCGAAGGCGTTGTCGTAAACCGGTCACGCGGAAAAGTGTGGTGGCAAGTAATGAGTGCGTAGTCGGCAGTATTTTTTAAGACAATCACAGTGAAAAACGAGCGACGCGAAACACAGCTTTAGAATGGGTAACATACTGCCATCCGATGCCAGCGCTGGAAACATACTCCGAACCCCTTCACGCACGTCTGGATTGGTGTTGTCCTTGAAATGGGGAGGAAGTACAGCAAATCGTGCGCTGTTCAGCGGGAGGCCAGCTACTACTCTGCCAAGAAATTGATCGCCGGCCGCCTGATCCTGAAGTAGCGGTCCTGGACGCCACCAAGCGACCAACCACAACGTAGACACACACTGATGATAGATGGCCCTCCCGTACTCCCGTTTCACGCAAATGTAGCCACACCCTTCCGTACGGAATGAGTACCGTAGTTCTTCTCATTTTCGTCGTCATCCACTGCACGAGCAAATGCCTTGCGAAATCGGTTTTTCTGAAGAGAACCAGGAATCAGGGCAGCGTTGCCTTGACGTGGGAAGCAAGCCCAATAAATTCCCAGCGCAGTGATACAGCACGTCCACGGCGAAAAAGGATTGGCGTAAACATGACGTGGGTCTTTCGGCCCTTTCCCATCTTGGTTGGCTTTGCTCTTATGGAAAACAAAGCCAATGCTGTCGTCTTCGTTGCTAATATGACCGGAGTGAATAGTCTCGACAGATTGTGAGCGACACATTAAATTCCACTGCAACTCCAGGAAAAGGTGAGCAAAGCACCGTCATTCAGCACGAGCGTCTGCTTGCACGCTCACTCATACACAGAGTACGGTAAAACCATTTTCCCTGCCATTTTAGCCTCTTCTGGACCTTCTTGATTGCGCTCCGCTTCAATGCGCTTGAGCCCAGCAAAAACACTTTCATTTCGTCAGTGTAGGCAACTGGGAGTGGGAGCTTTCTCTGCCTGTAAATGTCCTTGATTGCACTTCGATAGCCACTGAGTGTTGTGACCTTCAGCTTATTCTCACTGTCGTTCATCTTAGACAGCAAAACGCCTCGAAATCTTTGGGAGTGAACACATTGATGTCAACTGCACCACTTGGCTCGAAATACTGGTCAGAATCCGCCTTGGTAGCACAAATCCATGCGGAAATACCTCGACAGTAACTTCGGTACGCAGCTTGGGTTCTAGATGTTGTGCACGCACGACAGACGTTCTTGCCACTGAGAGTCTCGCTGAGCTGAACTGAAGATGTTGAGGGGTAGCGTGGGGCACCACCCGCGCAGGGGTGCTGTCGGTGCAGCGTGGTCTGGGAGCATCGAGCGCTGGAGTATTGGGGAGTCTCTTGGGGGTCTTGGGGGATTTCTGGAAATGAGCAGCCAATGGCTGAGCACGAATTAGAATGCGACGAACTGTCTTATGTTTAGCCAACAAATTTGCATTGTAGTCACCCCACATACGGAAATATAGACAACTCTTTTACGTTGATGGTCAAACATAAGACATCATGTCATACGGTAGCTTGCAAAAGCTATGTTTCGTCTTATGAAAGAGCATGAATCACGATAGGAGATGCCCAAGGACTGTTAGAGAAAGAGATCAGTCGAGCCTTGAGCAGTCCCTTCAGCAACTCGTACAACTTCTTTAGATGGCGAAGCGGAGTTCGTCGAGCCCTTTGCTTGATCGGCGGATGACCTTCGACATCAATGTCGCACACAACTGCATACGCAGGTGGAGGTAGAGCATTTCCGCTAGCGATCATAATTCGTTCATACTTCTTGAGGGTGGCGAACACTCGGCGACTTTCTGCCGCTGAGTGTGCTGAGCTTACCACGTTACTGGTGGTGTAATCTAGTTCAGCCAGTACTGCTTCATTCAAGTCGGGCAGAAAAGCCAGTTCCTGAGCGTAATCTTCGAGGTCGATCTCGTTGGCCTCCTTCTCAAAATCGGCAGCAGGCACTTCGATGCCATCCTGGTCATCTAACGAGTCTTCATACATGGTCATAGCCGCTGCGAATCGAAACTCCAGATCGGCTTCCGGATCGTCTGCCAACGCCACGTTGCTCACTTCGATCTCGTCTTCTAGCAAGATGTCGAAGCGCGGTGTAACCGGTATTGATATCTCTTCAGTCAGCGCCGTTGCAGTTAGCAGAAGAGCTCGCATCTCAGCTGCTACTGACTCGACTGGTTCTGCCTGTGGATCATGTGTGGGTATAGTGATCGATGTGGTCACCCCAGTCGATTCTTCGAGATCACAAGTCAACTCTGCACTCTCATCGTCGGCACAAGTCGACTCTTGGTGTACATCCGCGGCGTTAGTCGACTCGACTATGCCGGCATTAATATCCGCTACTGGAGATTCTCCTCGACGGAGACCCGCCGGCCTTTTGCCACCCCGGTCGGAATCGGATACAATCTCTTCTCACACGAGGGCGGTTGTTGGGCGAGCCAGTCGTCATAAAGCCGTCGCTCTTTTGCTAGCAGCGTCTTATCGAGAGCTGTCTCGTAGGCGATTATTTGCCAATCGCGATATTTCGCCGAGTCGACTCGAACATAGCCGTTGCCTCGAGGTAGTTCACCATATGGCATCCACTGTATTACCGAGAAATGAGCGGGACACCACACTAGTCGACCAGCCGTGTTCGTCAACAACACTCGGACAATCCTTCCACGGCGATTGTGGATCACCGTTGGAACCCAGTCTTTAGTTCGTCGGATCCAAAATTCGTGAGTCCGGACACTGGGCTGGTTCTTACGGAGTGGGAACCCAACGACTTCTCGACTATCAAAACACAACGTCTCGGTTGGACCCTCGTCGATCCGATTACCATAAGATGGTCGCTCCAGTTCAGCATTCTGCGACTTAATCAGAGGGATGACCACCTCGTCCGGTAACTTGGCCGTCGAATTGTACAAGTCGAGTCGATTTCCGGCCGGGATCATAAAGTCAGTCCCGAGTATTTAGTCGACTCCCGCATGGTGAGGCAGTATCCACACCACGAACTCGTAGACCACTTGCCAGCCGAGTGTCACCTTGACCAACGTTCTCGCTGTCGTAGCCACCTTATCTTTTCCAATACCTTGGACGTCGATCTGCAAATCGGTGTCGGCTCTTCGCTTCAGTCGTAGTCGCCTGGCGAAGTGTTCACTCACTGCAGAGACGTTTGCCCCCATATCCAACAGGATCTTTGCCTGCTGGTCGTTAATGGCGCTTATTATCATAGCGCGCATCCTTATTCGGCGGTCGAATTTCTTCGACGACCACCACCCCAGTCTCTCGCCGGGTCTCAACTTCTTCGTCTTGGAGCGGTTCGCCGACCCGATTATACCTCGGGATTCAGCTTCCGCGTTCGCAATATCGTCGTGAACTTCCAATGGTTCACTTGGTTAAGTTTTATCGTCATTTTCACACTCATATCCATTACTTCGCTCATTCCAGTCGTCGGGCCGTTGTGCTTCGCCCACGAAAGCAAACACAAAATTCGCGTTTGCTGCAGGTTCAGCTAACTGTGGCGGCCCGGTCGTATCCAACTTAGTCAGAGTTGGCGGGTCACCTAGTTTAAATACTTCAGCTCGAAGATATCTTGGCGATCGGCTGGGACAGTCGACTTGTCGACCGAGGTCCGGACGAACTTCGTGAGTTTATCAAAGCGTTGGAACATCTCGCAACGACCGGGCTCGTGCACTTGGTTGCAGAACTTACAGCGTTTACGGCACCAGTGAGCTGAGTGTCCTTCGCCGCCACAGGCAGCGCACGGTCCGTAGCGAGGTCGGTCGCGAGAATCGTCTCGGCGATCACGTCTCCCGGACCGGTCAGCTGAGTCGGCGGGTCGACTGAACGAATTGTCGGCTCGCCGCGGTGGTCGGGAATATCGTTCAGATTTGGTCCCACGATCCGGCACTCCACGTTGGCGATCGTCAGCCGCGTCGACGTAATCTTGACTTTGGTCAGAGTCGCTGCCACCTTCTGGGCTGTAGTCGCTGTCATCTCCTGATGACGCATACGGAATCTCTCGACGACTCGACGACCCAGGTTCAGCACCAGTGTACAGATCGTCCACAGTAGCTGCCGCTAAGGAGTGACGCTCTCGACTCTCTTCTCGACGACTACGGCGGTCGTCTCGACGAGACTCTCGTTGATCTCCTCTGCGGGAATTGTCTCCTCGTCGAGCCGATTCCCCACGCCGGGACTCTTTGCCCCTGTTGAAGATGAGTCGATCGCGCTGCTTCTTACGCTTCTCGCCGAGGATTTTCCGGTTCACAATCTGCTCGACTCGATTTATGTCATCGAGCTGAAGGGGGTACAGAAGACCCATGATGTCGTCATCTCCACATGTTGAGCAAAAATTGCTCAACATGGTCTGCCGCGTCCGCTCGTCCTTTCTCGTACTGAATTTTAGCTGTTCGCGCATATCCATTCAGTCGAGTGAGGAAATCTCCAATCGGCTCGTTGTCTTTCCGCTTGGCGGAGTAATAACGCGTGCGAGCAGACTGGTCGAACTGCGAGCAGTAGTAACCAAGAACGCTCCGCTCAGTTGTCTCCATCGAGTCTGCGTTTTCTTGGGAAGCTGACGGTACCACCCCTTCGCGGCCCGACCCAACGAGAGGGAGAAAGGCTCGCACTACGCATCTTGTGGAGTCCTCGTCCCTTTCATCTCGTAGATGAATCGCTTGAGCCATTGGAGCGAAGCATCCGACCGATACTTCTTGCCGTCGAACTCCGTGATCTTGTCGAGGGATACGTGGGAGCGGAGATCCAGATACTGGGTGTCGCCTCGCTCATTGTCGTCGTAGCTGAGGCGGTGGATCTGAGCTTTGGCCGAGTCGTCTTCGCGATCTTCGGTTCCATCGTCGCGAGGATCCGTTTCGTCACCAGAATCATAGAGGCGATCGCGTCGACCTCCTCGAGACGAGTTACGCGGCGGGCTCTTCATATGCGAGTCGGCGTAGTACGGCGTACCCACAGTCGACCGGAATCGCTCAGTATTCTTCGTTTCCGGTGTCGGTGGTAACGGTACCTTGCTCGGGTCTTCCTCTGGTCGACTTGGTTCAGCCGACTTGACCGCATCGTCGCCGAGTGCGTACAGTCGAGTCAACTCTCGATTCTTTTCGGCAAGCCTAAGCCTGGCGGTTTCGCTAGCAGACGGCTTAGCGTCCGCCGGTCGAGCAGCGGCCTTCTTTTCTTCCAGCACCAAACGCACCCCGAACTCGTTCTTCAGCTTGCGTTTCCACTGCATCAACTCCAGGCTGACGGTACTGAACCTCCAGTCTTGCATCACTCGTTGCGACGGCCTGGTGCACCGATACCCAGTTGCTCTCAATAGTTGAGCGGTTTGTTGGGCTACTTCAAAACCGTCAAGCCTTTGACTGGTTGAGTCAGCTCAGGACCCAGCTCGGGCCACGTCGCTTGAGCCGCCACGCGTGGTTGGAACAGCTTCAGCCACTCGCTCTTCATCATTTCTTCGCCAAATCTCGCCAATACCTTGTTTGCACTTGGGGTATCGGCGTTACGGGTTGCCTTTGGGATAAGAGGCGGACGTTCCTCTTGGGCAACCCCTTGGTCTTCAGTTTCATCGTCCTTATCCTCAGCTAACTCGGCGTCGAGGCTGCGTTCCACTGGTCGGACATTCTCTATGCGACCCACGTGAAGCGCCAGCTCGTCGTCATCGTCGAGTAGCTCTCCAGTCGACTCATCGTAGTCGACTTCATACTTCTCCTCATCTTCTTTCTCTCCGTAGTCACGGTCTTCATCATCTTCGAAGTGAACGCCGCGGTCCCCGACTCGGCCGAGTCAGTGATCAGCTGACCAGTTGAGTCCGATCCCTCGGCGAACAGTCCAGCGTCGATCGCTGGACTTCCTTCACTCGGCGATGATGATCCCTTGACCATCTTGCTCTTCTTGATTACTCGAAACGTGATTACTTAGTACCTGCGAAACAAGCGCACCCTGTTCCCGGGTCGCGGCACCAGTTGTGGTATTGCAATATACAGAAATCCGTTAGTAATGATCTCAATTAGCACACAACAATCGCCGACAAGTCGGCGAACAAAGCCGGTGCTGAGTTGACCCAGCGGTTCGGCCTTTCCAGGACAGCGGTGTCTCGTTTGCGCAGAAACCAGTCGACTAAGCCAGTCAAATTTGGTCGTCGAGGTATAGTCGAGCCAACTATCCCCGGTAAAACCTGTGCCAGCCACCAATGGGTGGGGAGCGGCGCGCGAGCGCACGGCGTCGAGAGCAAAGGCTGCTCGACCTGAAGTGTCACGGCACCCGGGCTATCCGGCGTACCGACTTGCTTAGTTGAGCAAGATTTCGTTGAGCGCGCAAAGCGAGGTTCACCCTATCTCAGGTCGACTCGTCTTCTTGGCGCTGCCCTTTGGTCGAGTCCTACAAGCTATGCCTCTCGGGACCGACGGCAGACATAATCCAGCCCGCGCAGGCTTACCGGGTGCACTTGGTTAGAACTTGGAAGATTATGCTCTGTATTGTTTCTAGAGCTCTGTGGAGCGCTTTCTAATTGTTTCCTAGTTCTCTTTACAAATATCAAGTGAATCGAAACGCCTCTCCCGTCGAGTCGATTGCCTCTTCGCCGAGTCGTTTTGGGCTTGAATGGTCGGCGTGTGCTCTAATCGGGCAACCAGACTCTTGGCAGGGCGTTTTACCACCCTCAACGAGCAACCCGACTCTTCGAACCAGATCTCTGCAGTTGACGGTGCTCGCCGACGGTTGGCTGCGTCAACTGCCTTTAAACGGCCGGATTACCAACATTCCGGACGTCTATCGTCCATTGGTCGGCTTAAGTTCGAAGTGTGGCCACACCAGTTGGGTCGTACCTGATTCCGGCCTAACATAGGATGGCCTAGTTGAGGTCCGGGCCGAAACTTGGGTTCCTATACCACAGTTGTCGTTAACCCGTCAGTTTGCCCGAGTGGTGTAACGAGCGGCCGTTAGGCGAACTAGCCGAGCCAGAAGACTGTACAAGCACGACGGCGAGTTAGTACGAGTACTATCACAAGCTGCGGAAGGCCAGGACGCACCTCGGCAGCTCCAGGACTCGGCGAAGGCTCCGACATGCTGCGGAGAAGATCCAACTGGCGGGTGCTCGACTTGAGAACGAAGAACAATGGCTACGACACTCACCAACCCGGTTCGTATCATAGCCGGGGCAGTTGTGGTATAGTGAACCCAAGTTTCGGCCCGGACCTCAACTAGGCCATCCTATGTTAGGCCGGAATCAGGAACGACCCAACTGGTGTGGCCACACTTCGAACTTAAGCCGACCAATGGACGATAGACGTCCGGAATGTTGGTAATCCGGCCGTTTAAAGGCAGTTGACTCAGCCAACCGTCGGCGAGCACCGTCAACTGCAGAGATCTGGTTCGAAGAGTCGGGTTGCTCGTTGAGGGTGGTAAAACGCCCTGCCAAGAGTCTGGTTGCCCGATTAGAGCACACGCCGACCATTCAAGCCCAAAACGACTCGGCGAAGAGGCAATCGACTCGATGGGAGAGGCGTTTCGATCTGAAACGGTCACATTTCACTTGATATTTGTAAAGAGAACTAGGAAACAATTAGAAAGCGCTCCACAGAGCTCTAGAAACAATACAGAGCATAATCTTCCAAGTTCTAACCAAGTGCACACTCCGGTAAGTCCCTGCGCGGGCTGGATTATGTCTGCCGTCGGTCCCGAGAGGCATAGCTTGTAGGGACTCGACCAAAGGGCAGCGCCAAGAAGACGAGTCGACCTGAGATAGGGTGAACCTCGCTTTGCGCGCTCAACGAAATCTTGCTCAACTAAGCAAGTCGGTACGCCGGATAGCCCGGGTGCCGTGACACTTCAGGTCGAGCAGCCTTTGCTCTCGACGCCGTGTAAGCGCTCGCGCGCCGCTCCCCACCCATTGGTGGCTGGCACAGGTTTTACCGGGGATAGTTGGCTCGACTATACCTCGACGACCAAATTTGACTGGCTTAGTCGACTGGTTTCTGCGCAAACGAGACACCGCTGTCCTGGAAAGGCCGAACCGCTGGGTCAACTCAGCACCGGCTTTGTTCGCCGACTTGTCGGCGATTGTTGTGTGCTAATTGAGATCATTACTAACGGATTTCTGTATATTGCAATACCACAACTGGTGCCGCGACCCGGGAACAGGGTGCGCTTGTTTCGCAGGTACTAAGTAATCACGTTTCGAGTAATCAAGAAGAGCAAGATGGTCAAGGGATCATCATCGCCGAGTGAAGGAAG
>JAAKBD010000371.1:0-13252 GCA_012656105.1 Phytophthora syringae | reverse complement strand
AAACCCTGGAAAGTATGGAACCCGCCACGGATGAAAGGTGAAGGTTTGATTTGATTGGCTGTTGAAACATACTTACTTTCGAACCGTGATAACCACTATTCTATTCGTTCTTATATCAGTTGTTTGTATAGTGATTTGACTACCGTATTGTGCACAGGTCTGTTTTTGTGTCTGAGGTGGTTGTCTTCCTTGGACGTGTTGTCTGATGTCTGGAGTCTGGGCTTGTGGATGTTGAAGTTGGTTTGGAAATGGGTACTTGGCGGAGATAAATAGCAGCGCGGCGAATATTTAGTTGGTGGTCCTCGACTCGGTCTCCTGCTCGCTGGTACGTGGCGCTGTTGTGAGTTTGTCTGTATATGTGCTGTACACGGCGGGCAGGAGCTTCTTTCTATCTGCAGTGGTCGAGGAATAGCGGTTGGCTCACCACTTGAGTTCTGCATTCTCTGCTATGGCAGACTGGACGTCGACTGGCAGTGCCACGACGGCGCACCGACGGCCGACGGCTCCCCGTCGCACAAGCTCCTTCCTGCTCTCCGCGTCCACCTCGCTGCGGTCGTAGTAGCAGTCGCTGGCGTCGCTGCAGGCCTGCTGCTCCTGCTGGACGTCCACGTGGATCTTGGCGTGCAGCATCTTGGACTCCAATGGCTCGACGTGGGTGGTGATCATGTTGGCTAGTACTTTGCTGGCTGTGGCTGAGGCGGATGATTGAGAACTGATCTCTTGGCGGCTGGGCAGTGAGTGAGTCGGGTCGTGTGCTTGGAAGTCGGTGTGCTCGTGTGGTCGCCAAAGCACTAATGCGCTGCTCCGTTTCCGAACGATCAGACTGTTGTTCGAATGGTGGCAAGTGACTTGGGGTTCGTGGTCAGCACTGCTGAGACCACGGAAACGCTCGCGCTACCTTGAAGCGAGCCAAGAGTTTTGGTTTTGTTGGTTGTTAATGTGGCCTTCCATTCAAGCGAGCCAAGAGTTGCTCGCCCGTTACCTGGATAAGATCAGCGCGCCCTCACTTGACCGAGAAAACGACCTGGTCGCCAGCGGAGACGACATGCATGCGTGCAAGAAAGGCAAGCATTCCGGCTCCTGGCGCCGCTTCGCCGGCGAGCGGACGCACGCGTGCGTAATGCTCACGAACGCTCGCCCTGCTGTGGACGAAACCTGCGCTACGTGGCAGCAAAGTCGTTGTTGCACGTCTCTCGGTGGCACCGAAACTGACTTTTGGCATGCACTGCAAGTGGCCAGGGCTGCCGCGTTTTAAGTCGCATGCTGCAGCTCGTTTCTGAGCAAGGCACGAGAGCTGGCTGCTGCTGGCATCGCGTACGCGAAAAATTTGAGATTTTATTCGTTATCGAAGCTCTCGAGCAAATAGATTTCGACTGCATGAATGTTGTTCTGCTGCAATTTGTCTGATAGCATGTAGTAGACGAGAACACCGAAGCTCTGCTGCCGTCGAGGTTCTTCACTGCTAGCAACAGTCCTGTTTAACGGGAGCCTCACACCTTCGAATGGTCGTCACCTAAATGATCCTTCGTCATCGTCAAAGATACCACCAGCACAGGATATCCGGCCAGACCCACTTCTCAATTCGCTCCATCCGTAACAGTCCCGTTGGAGTCCAAGATGCTGCACGCCAAAATCCACGTTCAGCAGGCCAGAGCCGACACCAACGCCAGCGATTGCGACTACGACCGCAGCGAGGTGGACGCGGAGAGCAGGAAGGAGTTCGTGCGGCGGGGAGCCGTCGGCCGTCGGTACGCAATCGTAGCGCTGCCTGCTGACGTCCTGGCTGCCATCGCAGAGATCGCAGAGCTCAAGTGGTGACGTCCTCGACCACTGCAGATAGAAAGAAGCTCCTGCCCGCCGTGTACAGCACATATACGACGGCCACGTGCCAGCGAGAAGAAGCCCGAGTCGAGGACCGCCAACTATGTATTCGCCACTTCCAGCCAACTTCAACACAAACAGCCCACACAACAGACAACCCGCTGGTGCGTCCAAGGAAGACGACCATCACAGACAGCCACCACCCGACACTCACGAAGACATCCGTTCAACACCAGCCCCACCAGCTTCCCCTGTCCATTCCCATGGCTTGCCGCCGCATGCGGAGACCTTTTTTGCAGAGAGACGAAAAGTCGTCTAAACATGGTGTGGTGTACACCACACGTCTAAACAACCTGCGCTATCCGATAGATTAGCCAAACTGGTTCTGTTTGCTGATGCAAACAAATGGATTTACTATCGCTATTACCAATCTTAGAACGAATAGAATGCTTATTTTGATGACAGCTAAACCTGCTGTTATTTGCTCCACACAGTGCTGCAAGTCGAAGTTGCACCTGCGATCCAGCCGACGCCACGCACTGGCGGTCATTTCGGAATTTGCTCCCTAGCACTCCGGTCTCTCCATCTGATGCTGCGCTCGAGATCTCTGCGTGCGGCCTCCGCGCTGGCTTCGCGCCGCGCCACGCGCGCCATGTCGTCGCTGCCGTCCTTCGCCACGGTGGACCCTGCCTTCAGCGGCGCCAGCCCCGGACGGCTTCAACCTGGTGAACGGCAAGTGGACCAAGACGGCCCAGACCGAGACCGTCCTGGACCCGCTCAACGGCGAGGCGTTCATGACGATGCCGCTGACCCAGAAGGACGAGCTCGCGCCCTTCGTGGAGAGCATGACCAGCTGCCCCAAGCACGGCCTGCACAACCCGCTCAAGAACGTGGACCGCTACGTGCTGTACGGCCAGGTGTGCGCCAAGGCCGGCGCCATGTTCCGCGAGGAGGCGGTGGCCGACTACTTCGCCAAGCTGGTGCAGCGCACGTCGCCCAAGAGCTACTTCCAGGCCCGCAACGAGGTCAAGGTCACGGGCAAGTTCCTCGAGAACTTCTCCGGCGATCAGGTGCGCTTCCTGGCGCGCTCGTTCGGCGTGCCGGGCGACCACGAGGGCCAGACAAGCACCGGCCACCGCTGGCCGTACGGCCCCGTGGCGCTCATCACGCCCTTCAACTTCCCCATTGAGATCCCCGTGCTGCAGATGATGGGCGCGCTCTTCATGGGCAACAAGGTGCTGCTCAAGGTGGACTCCAAGGTGTCCATCGTCATGCAGGAGACTCTGCGTCTGCTGCATGAGTGCGGCATGCCGCTGACCGACGTGGACTTCATCAACTCGGACGGCGCCGTGATGAACGACCTGCTGCTGCAGATCAAGCCGCGCAACACGCTCTTCACCGGGTACGTTGCTGTCATCAGATGGTTCTTCTATGGGTAAGTTGTTGACGATTCGTTGTGTCGCTGTGCAGATCGCAGGCTGTTGCCGAGAAGCTCGCCAAGGACCTGAGCGGCCGTATCAAGCTGGAGGATGCTGGCTTCGACTGGAAGGTGCTTGGACCGGATGTTCGTGACTTTGACTACGTTGCCTGGACTTCCGACCAGGACGCGTACGCGTGCTCGGGGCAGAAGTGCTCGGCGCAGTCGGTTCTCTTCATGCACAAGAACTGGGTGAATGCTGGCATCGAGAAGAAGATCGTTGAGCTCGCGTCTCGCCGCAAGCTTTCGGACTTGACCATTGGCCCCGTGCTCACGGTCACCACGAAGCGTATGCTCGACCACGCTGCTGCTCTGTTGAAGCTGCCGGGCGCTCGCGTTGTGTGTGGAGCTAAGGAGCTCGAGAACCACACGATCCCGGAGAGGTATGGTGCCGTGGAGCCTACTGCCATCTTCGTCCCGCTCAAGGAGTTTGTCAAGCCGGAGAACTTTGAGCTTGTGACCACGGAGATTTTCGGTCCGTTCCAGGTTCTCACTGAGTACGATGACAGCGAGCTGCCGCACGTCCTGGACGCGCTGGAGCGCATGGAGGCCCACCTGACGGCTGCCGTGGTCTCGAACGACCCGCACTTCACGCACGATGTGCTTTCGGCTACGGTGAACGGCACGACCTACAGCGGCATCCGTGCGAGAACCACGGGCGCTCCTCAGAATCACTGGTTCGGCCCCGCTGGTGACCCGTGCGCTGGTGGCATCGGCACGCCGGAGGCGATCAAGCTCGTGTGGTCTTGCCACCGCGAAATCATCAGCGACATCGGTCCCGTGCCCGCCGACTGGACGATCCCCGAGTCGACCTAAGTTTGTGACTAGTTTTCTGTCCTCGCGCTGCAGTGCAGTATTGTAGGCACTGCGTCAAGAGCAAGACAACACAATAAATTTGCTGAGATACAAACTTGTTCTTGTACGGTGTTGGTGGTCATTTCACTTTCCTTTTTCAAGCATCATACCGAAACACAAATTGCTTCAACATGCGAAGCAATCACAACGCTGCTAAAGTAAACAGGGCAAGTCATTCATCAAGCAAACGGTGTGAGCCATGTTGTTAAGCATCAAAAAGGAAATCTAGTTACGGTTGAATGGAGCGCATTTACAGTTCCTCCAGCTCCCAAGCTGAAGTCTGGTTGGCTTCCGTCTCGGACAAAATCTGGGGCGTGGGCTCGTTATCCATGGCCAAGTCGTCAAGCAGCTCATGCAGCTCCACAGCCGGGGCACCAACGTCATCCTCCTCCATGGCGTCGTCCTCCGCAGGCTTGTTCTGCTTGGTCTCATCCTTGTAGAGGTTAATCTGCGAACGCATCTCCTTGTCCTCCTCGAGCTCCTCCAAGAACTGCTCGTAATCCTGCTCCTCCTTGGAGAGATCGGTCGGACGAACCGGTCCAGCCTGCTCCACACCCTCCATCTTCTTGAGCTTCCAGTTGCGTGCACGCTTCTGGATTCTACGGGGAACATCTTCTTCACGAGCACCACATCCGGCATCGTCAAACCAGACTGCACAAGCGGAACCAAGTCGGCATCGTTGAAGACGGCGGACGTCAGGTCGTAGCCACGAGCGTTGTCACCAACGTGCAGAATCATACCGAGGTGACTCACAGTATGGAGTCGAGTGTCATTCACACCGAAATCGGCGTCGCGAACGATCTCCAACTCAGCAAGTCGAGTCTTACGCGTCACGCGGATGGCGCGGCCTCCACCGGACGGAATCGCCATCGGGTTCGAGTCCAGAACAGTGAAGTCCGCCATCGCCTTAATGGATCGCAGCGCGCGGAACGGGTAGCGCCAATATTTCTCCGAATCAATCTCCGCCACCTGGGTGGTGATCGGGTCAATGACGTGGATGGACGAGGTGACGGACTGCACCAGACACAGGCACGACATGTTGCCGAGCATCCGCGCGAGCTTGACCGGCAGCAACACCAAATCGTCCTTGCAAACCGGCGCGATCTCCACAGCGTACGTGAACTTGTAGTTGTGCGTGTTGCTGTGGTTATCCGCAGAAATGAGTTTCTTGGCCGTCTTCAGCTTCAAGGGCACCGACTCCTGCAGGAAGTCGACGAAACGCAGCGCGTGGTTGCGCTCCGAGAAGAAGAAGTCGACACCGTCCGGGTGCGACTCGATGTTCGTGGTCTTCTCGTGGGCGCGGTGCTTGAGGATGAGCTGCTCCAGGAAGAAGAAGGTGCGCTTGTGGTCCACGCGCTGACGCACCTGCACCACGGCGCGCCACGACTGGTTGGCGAACGAGGCCTGGCAGGCGTCACACTGCTGGTTGCGCACCACAAAAGTGACGACGAACGACTGCTGCATGATCATCTTGCTCATGACCTCCTTCTGCACCGTGAGCTTGAGCTTGAGACGACGCGAGTGCGGCTCCGTCCAGATCCAGTTGGCGTCGATGAGCTTGACGCGGTTCAAGTTGTTGATCTTCTTGAGGCACATGGCCAGCAGCTCACGGGACTCAAGGTCGGCCGCCACCCAACCGGGACGCGACCAGCGCATACAGCCGCGGCACTGGTGGATGATGACTTCCTTGGGGATGCCCTCGGTCACGTCCACCTGAGACTTGAGGCAGTTGACGCACGTGTTGGCCGCATTCGCAATGATGGGCGTCGCGCACATGCAGCACAAACTGCAGGCAAAAGAGGCGTGAGTTGCAGGTTTTGACACGCATGCTGGAGGTGCTTTGATTGCAATTTTTGAGGCAGCAATGCGAAGGGATGATGCACTTACATGGTGGGCATCTGGCTCGTCATGGTGCTCATGGTGGCAGCGCAAGATGCAAGCAAGTGACAGGTAGCTCACGCACGGCTGGAGAGCGAATGGGTGGAAGCGAAGCCAAGCCAATGGAAAAGCAGAGAACCGGTATTCGACCTAGCACTACAATATGGCAATAGGGGGACAGCGGTATTATTGATCTGACTGGGGTTTTGTAGCAACAATCAAGTTTCATCTTGCGGGTGGAAACGGTAACTTGAAAATGTGCAACCGGTACAAACCGACCCGCATCGTCCAGTCAAACCGAAGCAGTTGGCAATTTTCCCGATCGCGAACATGGACGGCGGAGCGACCCCAGCGGCCGGAGCGGCCGGCACCAGCGCCAGCGCGGCCATGATCAAGGACCCGGAGATCAAGTACATCTGCGGCGACTGCGGCATCGTCAACTACCTGTCGGCGCGCGACCCCATTCGCTGCCGCGCGTGCGGCTACCGCATCATGTACAAAGCGCGCACCAAGCGCCTCATCCAGTTCGAGGCGCGGTAAGCAGACGACGACAGGCCAGTAAACCCGACCGCAAGCAGCCGCGGCTTCCTCTACGACAGGCTGGAGAACCTCTGAGAGCGGCTGTAGCGGACAGAAGAAGACCTCGTGCGCGTAGTCATAGATGCTTGGCTTTCTATAATAAATATGTTGGACCTTGAACGTAGTGAGGTGATTGTAGTGGCGATGAGAAGTAGGGAAATGCAACATGTTTCTAATAGGAACCGCCCCCTCTGCTGCGTACAAATCTATCTAGTTACAGGCCGGCGAACGCGAACTGCATCAGGGTGGACGACTCCTTCCAGACGCGGAGCGCGCTGCTGGACGCGCGTGGCGTCCGCGAAGAGCGACAAGCGCTCGGACAGACAGCGCACGTACTGCACCCAGACCTCCTCCCGCTGCGAGCCGAACAGCTCCACCAACTTCTCAAACAGCTTGCGCACCTGAATTACATCCACAGACGCAGCCGACGTCTCGATGTCCACGCACAGCGACAGGAACGCGTACGTCTCTGGAGAAGGCAGCAGTTGCTCGTCGACCATAAACTTGGTGTACAACGCGCGAACCTGCGCCAATGACTGCTTGGAGGAAGCACTGGCCGCCCAAGCCACGTACTGCTGACGCAGAGTGCTCCAGTGCGCTGATCCACGCTTCTGTGCGTCGAGAGCGTCCTTGAAAGCCTTCTGCACGACACTCGAAGTCTCCGCGTTGCTAATAAGCAGCTGCAGGAGGCGGTTGTGCACAGCAAACTGCGCGTCCAGGTCTTTCGGCGAAATCTTTGAGAGCGCCGTCTTCAATACCGATACGGCCGTAGTTAACGGACTGCTGGTAGTCTTCGCAGGAGAACCGCGCGACGTACGCCGACGCTTAGCAGACGGAGAGCGGCTGGTAATTGCTTCTTCGTAATCTCCGTGAAGTACAAGCTGAGACTGCAGAAGCCAGACCTCTGGTGACTCCGGCAAGCATTCGTCGCACACCTTTCGCACAACCAGAAGTGCGTCATTCGTACCGTCCGTGCGGTGAATCAGGTCGACATACTTAATCGCGAGCGACGGAGACGAAGTGCTAGACTCCGAGAACGCAAACTCTTTCAGCTTGGCACGCGCGTACTCGAGTAAGAACGCAGTTTGGCTAGAAGACGCTAGCCGCGTCACCATCCAGTCTGCAAACATCTCCTTCATGGAAACAGTGTCGAGCTGTGCAACACTCGTTTCAAAGTTGTGCACCACCAGTAACTCGGCTTGACGCTCCGCCTCCGACACATCTGCACCATCCACCTCCGATGACTCTCCCAAGTGTGACGCATCGCTGTCTTCCACTGTCAAAAAGGGGCGCAGCGCCTTTGCGGCATGCACTTCTTCGCTCTTGGGGAAGCTCTCAAGGCAGTCCTCCAAAATAAAATCGGACAGCTCCGCAGCAGTGTGGGCTCCGAAAAGGTCGCGGATCTCCACAAACTTGAGTCTGAAAGTCACGTCCTCCGGAATCGCAGCAACTGCGTTCGTGTACACGATCTTGGCAATCGCCCCCTGCAGCACGAGCTTCCTCGCGTTCATCTTGGCTGTCATCTGCTCCGAGACCTCTTCCTGCACGTTCTTCTCTTCCGGCAGCTGATCAATGAGCACAGTCGATCCGTCATCCTCGGGCTTCGTCTCCACCTCGTCCAGACGCAGCACCTGTCGACGCATCGCCAGCTTCTGCGCGTACAGCAGCTCCAAACGGAAGTATTCGAGCCAGAGTTTCTGGTGGTGTTTGTTAAGACGAATTGCGCGCTGCATGAGCACACGCGCCGAGTCCACGTTGAGACTGACGCCGAACTCGTAGGACGCGGCCTCGATCCAGAGCTCCGCGCTGCGCGGGTGCGACTGCAGCGCTCTGGAGAAGACGTGGGACAGCACGCGGCTGCTCCCTCTCGCTTGCAGAAGCCCACGTACTGCAGCCAGAGCTCCACGCTGCCTCGGTGCTTGAACAAGACGCGGTCGAAGATGTTGTGCACGCGCTTGACGCCCGCCGTGTCGCCCACCGTCACCTTCACGAGACTGAGTCGCTCCTTGCGCGTCTCCCGCAGCGCGTCCAGCTTGAGCTCGTACTCGATGTAGCGCATGCCGTCGATCTTGCGCAACGGCTGGCGCTGCAAGGCGTACTCGAAGCCGCGGCGCTTGTCCACGATCTGGCGGATCTCGTCCGCGGAGAAGAGGCGGCGCTCCTGGAGGTCCTCGAGCTCCGGCACCATCTTCTCCATCGTGATCTGCACCGTGTCCGCCATGGTCGCTGGTCTCTCACCTACGCGTACTAGTGCGCTCTAACCTGAGACTTGTGAAGTGATGGCAGCAATGGGTGGGCGCGACGCAGATCGCACTTAAACGAGTGACTACAGTAGTGCGGCTGTTAACAGAGACCGTCATTCTGGCCATTCATCAATGTTCCCGGAGGACCGCTTCCACCCGCTGCGGCCGGACGCCGACCGCCTGCACGACGACCTGGTGGAGGCCACGGAGATCGAGAACACGCCCAAGACCTCCAAGGAGCTGGGATCGACGCTGGTGCTGCACCAGTTCTTGCCCGCGTGGGACGTGCAGGCCTATCTGCGCGTGGCAGGCATCCGTCTGCATGTGCACAACTCCCAGTACCCCATGTACGAGGCCACGGGTGAGTTGCCGCAGCTCAGCGACGGCAACTTTCTGCTGCCCAAGGAGGAGATCATTATGCACCTACAGACGGTGCGTGCTGGGCTTTGTTAAGTGCTGCGGTTTGGTGTCTGTTGGGTCTGACGCTGACGCTGCTGCAGTTCCACAAGGACATTGACGAGTTCCTGAGCGACACGCAGCGCAGCGAGTCGTACGCGTACCGGTCCATGCTGTCGGAGAAGCTGCAGCGCGTCATGTTGTACTGTCGGTGGGTGGACTCGGCCACGTACCGCGAGGTGACGCGTCCGCACATGAAGCGCCACATTCCGTTCCCGCTCAACCTCTTCTTGCCCAAGAAGATGCACCTGGACACGACGGAGAAGCTGCGGTTGTACGGCATATCGACCAAGGAGCAGGCGTACGTCATTGCACGCGACTGCTACACGGCACTGAACACCAAGCTGGACAGCGCTGGCACGAACTACTTTTTCGGCGAGCAGCCGAGTGCCCTGGATGTGGCAGTTTTTGGTCACGTGGTTGACGCGCTGGGCAACTCACAACTGGCGGCGACAGTCCACCAACACGCGCCACTCCTCATTAACCTGGCGGAGCGCGTCCGCGACGCGTACTTTGGCGCTCCTGGAGAGCAGCCTGTCAGTCTCAGCGAGGAGGCTGTGTACTCTGAAAACCAGGCCAACTATTTCAACAGCACGTCTCTTGACAGCGCGTTTATGAAGAAGGTGTCGCCTCTGCTGCAAGTGTCATTCCTCCAGCCTTATCGCAGTCTGGACTGGAGTCGCCGTGAACTGGCATCGGAGGTCGCTCAGAAGAAGCTGAAGGAGGCTGAAATGGACGAGGAGCAAGACGACACTTTCGCCAAGGGCCCTCGAAACGTTATCATCGGTGCTCTTGCTGCGCTCGTACTGTACGGAGTAGCCACGCTGCAGCCGAAAGGTGGTGGCGAGGATGACGAGTTTTACGAGGACGACGAAGACGAGTACGAATAGAAACCATGACGACCCAGCGATTGACGTTGCTACGCGTGGTTGGCCCTGTCAAGAGGCCGCAGTTTTGGACAATATACATGCACTTCGAAGTACTTACACGAGGGCGAGCATTTCAACGTAACATGAAGCATCTGGAATTCTGCAGCTTGCGCTCCGCTGTCGAATCAATTTCAATAACTTTAACTTACACGTCAGTGCCATGTACAAATAAAAAGCGAGCTCCATGCGTTGGGGTCGGTGAGCGGTGTCCTCAAAGATCCACAGTGTCCTCTCCTGCGATCATGTCGACTGTCTGGTCAAGCAGCTCATCGTCTGTAGGATCAAGAGCGGAGAGTGAAACTTTCTCAAGCAACCCGTCAAACCGTTGCTGGTCGTCCAGGGTAGACAAGTCCTAGCAATAAGACACACAACAGAGTGTTAGATCCTCACCTCCTGCGGTACCCAGCTCCTGTGTTAGAGCATACCATTGATTCCACGGCGCTTTTCCACCCCTTTTGCATGATCGCCTGCCTGGCTGGCGCTCTTTGTTTGCCTCCAGCTCTTTGTCAGTAAAGCCTGTCCAGGAGAAGGCGCTGAAGAGAGCGACAACCCCTGCTTGTCTCGCTCCTGTAGCATCAACCGAGTCGTTGTTGGTGGAAAAGCTCATACGCGGACGCGTGGCCCTCCGTCATGATCATCTGAGACCGCGGAGTCTGTGAAGAACCCCACTCCTCTCGTGGTGTGTTCAATCCCTTCCCCAGCTCCCGCTGCCGTGCGGAAGGTGGAAGACCCGCGTTGGCGCCATTGGTCCCATTGCCAGCATTATTGTTGCCGCTGCTTCCGGCAATGCCACCCCCACTAGAGGGGGCATCATCATTGACTGTGAAGATGTTCCTGAAGGGGTGCCCAAGGACACAACTCGAGGATGAAGCGGTGCACCACTGAAGCCTTGATGCACGGTAGGTGGTTGCTGTTGTGAATGCTGATACTGCGCGTTTGCCATGGCCATAGCCATGGCCTGAGATGAATACGTTGGTGTCGGGGACATCGAAAACGGCGGCTGCATGGACGACGACATTTGGAAACACGCAAGGATTAGCTCTCAAATCAACGAATTCGTAGAGCTCGTGACAAGTGGGACTTACTGGCATTGACATCGTAGACATCTGCATTTGCATCTGCATCTGGCTTGATGTTGGGAAGTTTGTCGGCACCACGTAGGTAGGCATGACGCCCATATTTTGCTGGACCGTGTAGCCTGGCGGGTACTGGTACGATGGTGGCCCTTGCTGAATGTGCTGCTGCGACGGATGTTGAAGTGGCATTTGCTGCATGTTCATGTTGTAACCTGCCCCTCCTCCGTCCGCAATTGAATAGACACCAGGAGGTTGCTGGTTGCCCGGTGCCATCAGCTGGTTGGTGCCACCAGGATACAATACGTTGCCGGCATGAGCCATGGAGCTTGGGTGAAAGCGCTGACTCATCTGAAAATTGTGAATCGACGCGGCCACCAGATCATTCACATTGTGAATGGCATTGCCGGGGTCACCCATCACTGCCGCCATGTCTTGTTGCGATGCTGGAGCCAATATCTGGGTGTTCTTCACAAACACCGTACTTGTCATGTTTCCTACTGAGGTGGGCTGCGTTGAAGGAGTTGCATCGGGTACAGCTCTGTTTTCCAAGGCGTTTTCCAGCTCAGTTTTCACAGCTTGGGTCGGTGTTAGTTCGGAGGATGTCGGAGTGGCTGCTGGGGGCGATTCTTCAGTCGAGCGGGACTCGTTTTCAACGGTTGAGCTTTGAATTGTTCGGCGTCAGCTGGAGAAGATGCAGTGTTTACAGTGGATGCCGCAGGTGATGTGGTGGCAGCCGTATGCGTCTTGTCTTCTTTGGAAGCAGCACGTCGACCACGCATCAAAGATTTCCAGCGAATTTTCACAGCGTCTTCTGTTCGGCCCTGTTAGAAAACATCAAAAGCAATTCCAGAAAGTTGATAGTGTCGTGAGTCCACATCCTGATAAATCGATAATGGCACAAAGTAGCGTGCAATTCGAACCTTAAGTTGTTGCGCGATAATAGACCACCGATTGCCCAGCTTCGCTTGCATCTCAACGATGATTTTGTCTTCATCCTCTGTGTAAGATCTGTATCATATAGGTCGAGCAATTAGCAAACATCGAACCCAAAGACGGCGTAGCATAAACCACTGTACCCCTTATTGATGTTCGGGTCCAGATGATTACACCATCGCTCCCTGCATTGCTTGGACCTGGGCTCAAAAATTATTAGCATCGCCTACAAGCATTAATGGTCATTTACTGCAAAACTCACGTTCGTCCGGGAATGAGAGAGGCGACTTGTCCCCAGTTCTTTTTGCCTTCTGCCACAAGCTCCCGCAGTTTGCCGTCTTCTTCGGGTGTCCAATGGCCCTACAGTATTGCAACGTAAATGAGTCAATACCATCCCACATATTGCCGTGAAATCCATCCAACGTCTACCTTTATCAATCCCGGCTTGAGCACTTTTGTCCACCGCTGCAGACACTGCGTGTGATTTCGTCCCGGTACCTGGTCGGCAATGGCCTTCCAGTTGCGCTCGCCGCTCCTCTCCACCGCCAACCTCAGCGACTCGTCCTCGTGCTTGGACCACCGTCTCGGATTCGACTTTTCCTTGGCAGGAGGCGCCTGCTTCACCGCGTTGAGGATCAAATGAGCTCGGGACGCCCATGCCGCTGCCCCTCCGATCTTTCACCATGAGCTTGGCCGGTTGAGCTTGTGGCCGTTGCTGGGTGGGGGTCTCTGCTGTAGGTCCCATGGAGGGCGACGCAGCCGAATCCTCCTCGGTGGAGGAGCGTGGCGAGTCCACCACCTGCTTGTGCCGCTGCGAAGCTGGAGCCGGCAGCATTTTCTTGAGGCTGTCGGTGCGTCCGCGTTTCTTGGGGCTCTTGGTGGGCAGTTTGGCCAAGGGGCGTCCACCTCCTCGTCCTCCTCGTCTTGCAACTGCGCTTGGTCGCTGGGCGCTTCGTGTGTCGCGGCGGGGGACACGGCGCTGTTCGCAGTGGAGATGGACGTCTG
>JAAKBD010000370.1:0-18403 GCA_012656105.1 Phytophthora syringae | reverse complement strand
AAAAGACTTTTGTATGGTTTAGCGCGGTTTCGTTTTTGGCCAATCCGATTAAGTTTTGTTGGCCAATCAGCAAGTCGTTTCTAACATTTGACTTGAAAAATGGCTGGAAGCACGAAGCGCAGCATCGACGAGGCAAACGTCGGGCTGTTGCGCAGCAGTCTGGAGGACCTCGTGGCGAAGAAAGACGCCCACGTGCCTCTCGCGGTGCGTACAGCCCGAAATTTGCATACGTTTCCGTACACTTGGACTAATTATGACGCAATTTGTGCAGGACGTTCGTGATGCGTTGATGGACCATTTGCTAGGCAGCATCCAGACGGATCTCAAGCACACGGTGCTGTTCGTGTGCGAGGAAGTGGCGGATTTCTGGCCTCCGCAGGTAGAAACGCCGTCTGGTGTGGAGGAGGGAAATTCTGAGAAGGCGGTGGCGACTTCTGTCGAGCTCCCGTTGCTGGAAGGTGTAGAGAGCGACTACCAGTTCCGCAGCCGACTGTCCGAGGGAGACAGTATTCCGAGATGCGACGCTACGCTGCTGAAGGTTCCCGTGTCCAAGCACGAGATCGAAAAGGAAAAGCATGCAGTGAAGAAGGCCATCAAGAAGAAAATCAAGAAGTTTAAGAAGAGTTCAGGAGGTGCGTTTGACTTGCATAGATAGAGATAATTGTATTGTAAGCTAACGTTGGTGCTGTTTGCTTTTGGGTGACAGAGTCTGCCAAGCCGAGTGCAGAGTTCTACGTGCTATCTCCAGAAGAGCTGAAAGTGCACTTGTCGTTGATTCCGTTCGACGATCCGAAAGCGGCGGCGGAGTTTGTCTCGACGAAGCCCCTGGTGGATGGCGAGACACGATCGGCGGAACAGCTCTTGCTCGCTATTGACTGTGAGATGTGCCGTACCACAAAAGGCGTGGAGCTCACGCGTCTGACTCTGGTTGATGCCACTGAGAAGGTGCTACTGGATGAGTACGTGCGGCCTAAAAACAACATTGTAGACTACTGCACGCAGTACTCTGGCATCACGTGCGAGATTATGGAGACCACCACTATGCGACTTGAGGATATCCAGAAGCAGTTTCTGGAACTTGTACCTGCTGAGGCCATCTTGGTAGGCCATTCCATCGAGAATGACTTGCAAGCGCTTCGAGTGGTGCATCGTCGAGTGATCGACACCGTGTGCTTATATCCGCACCCTAAAGGACCCCCGTTCCGCTCTGCGTTGCGGTTTTTAACGAGCCAATTTCTTAACCGGGCTATCCAGACTGGTACAGACGGCCACTGCAGTGTGGAAGACGCCGTTGCCACTCTGCAGCTTGCGAAACTCAAGATTAAACACGGTCCTACGTTTCCGAGCATCGAGCATGAGTACAAGCAGAAGAAAGTGGTAAACGAAATGGCTCGGGCGAAGAAGTCGGTGCTGATTGTGGACAATCAGCGCTCTTGTCGGTCTCTGAGTGGTGGTGTGGCCTGCATCATTCCGCGTGAGGTACCCGGAGAGGTAGTGCAGACAGTCGTCCATCAACTGACGACAGGCTTTCCGCCGCACTTGACTTGGGCGCGAGTGCGCGGAGTTCAGCGCTCCGAGATCGTGGCGTTTATCCAGAAGATCAAAGCGAACTTACCCGAGCACTCGTGTCTTGTGACTGTGTTGAGTGGGGATACGAACGACCTTCGGGCCTTGCACAAGCGCCGCACGGCACGTACCGACCCACGCAGCACACTCATGTGGGACAAGAAGCAGCAAGAGGCACTCGACGCAACAGCCCTGGCGACTCAGACAGGGATCGTACATATCTGCTTGCAGTAAAACAATAGCATTTGTCTTCCAACTACCGGTAGCTGTTCGTCAATTGAGGTTCATAGGAATGTAAGCTGAAGAGTGACTGTGAATTGGTGCATCAAAATTAGCATTAGTGGTTATCACAGTTGGAAAGTATGTTTGACCAGCCAATCAAATCAAACCCTGGAAAGTATGGAACCCGCCACGGATGAAAGGTGAAGGTTTGATTTGATTGGCTGTTGAAACATACTTACTTTCGAACCGTGATAACCACTATTCTATTCGTTCTTATATCAGTTGTTTGTATAGTGATTTGACTACCGTATTGTGCACAGGTCTGTTTTTGTGTCTGAGGTGGTTGTCTTCCTTGGACGTGTTGTCTGATGTCTGGAGTCTGGGCTTGTGGATGTTGAAGTTGGTTTGGAAATGGGTACTTGGCGGAGATAAATAGCAGCGCGGCGAATATTTAGTTGGTGGTCCTCGACTCGGTCTCCTGCTCGCTGGTACGTGGCGCTGTTGTGAGTTTGTCTGTATATGTGCTGTACACGGCGGGCAGGAGCTTCTTTCTATCTGCAGTGGTCGAGGAATAGCGGTTGGCTCACCACTTGAGTTCTGCATTCTCTGCTATGGCAGACTGGACGTCGACTGGCAGTGCCACGACGGCGCACCGACGGCCGACGGCTCCCCGTCGCACAAGCTCCTTCCTGCTCTCCGCGTCCACCTCGCTGCGGTCGTAGTAGCAGTCGCTGGCGTCGCTGCAGGCCTGCTGCTCCTGCTGGACGTCCACGTGGATCTTGGCGTGCAGCATCTTGGACTCCAATGGCTCGACGTGGGTGGTGATCATGTTGGCTAGTACTTTGCTGGCTGTGGCTGAGGCGGATGATTGAGAACTGATCTCTTGGCGGCTGGGCAGTGAGTGAGTCGGGTCGTGTGCTTGGAAGTCGGTGTGCTCGTGTGGTCGCCAAAGCACTAATGCGCTGCTCCGTTTCCGAACGATCAGACTGTTGTTCGAATGGTGGCAAGTGACTTGGGGTTCGTGGTCAGCACTGCTGAGACCACGGAAACGCTCGCGCTACCTTGAAGCGAGCCAAGAGTTTTGGTTTTGTTGGTTGTTAATGTGGCCTTCCATTCAAGCGAGCCAAGAGTTGCTCGCCCGTTACCTGGATAAGATCAGCGCGCCCTCACTTGACCGAGAAAACGACCTGGTCGCCAGCGGAGACGACATGCATGCGTGCAAGAAAGGCAAGCATTCCGGCTCCTGGCGCCGCTTCGCCGGCGAGCGGACGCACGCGTGCGTAATGCTCACGAACGCTCGCCCTGCTGTGGACGAAACCTGCGCTACGTGGCAGCAAAGTCGTTGTTGCACGTCTCTCGGTGGCACCGAAACTGACTTTTGGCATGCACTGCAAGTGGCCAGGGCTGCCGCGTTTTAAGTCGCATGCTGCAGCTCGTTTCTGAGCAAGGCACGAGAGCTGGCTGCTGCTGGCATCGCGTACGCGAAAAATTTGAGATTTTATTCGTTATCGAAGCTCTCGAGCAAATAGATTTCGACTGCATGAATGTTGTTCTGCTGCAATTTGTCTGATAGCATGTAGTAGACGAGAACACCGAAGCTCTGCTGCCGTCGAGGTTCTTCACTGCTAGCAACAGTCCTGTTTAACGGGAGCCTCACACCTTCGAATGGTCGTCACCTAAATGATCCTTCGTCATCGTCAAAGATACCACCAGCACAGGATATCCGGCCAGACCCACTTCTCAATTCGCTCCATCCGTAACAGTCCCGTTGGAGTCCAAGATGCTGCACGCCAAAATCCACGTTCAGCAGGCCAGAGCCGACACCAACGCCAGCGATTGCGACTACGACCGCAGCGAGGTGGACGCGGAGAGCAGGAAGGAGTTCGTGCGGCGGGGAGCCGTCGGCCGTCGGTACGCAATCGTAGCGCTGCCTGCTGACGTCCTGGCTGCCATCGCAGAGATCGCAGAGCTCAAGTGGTGACGTCCTCGACCACTGCAGATAGAAAGAAGCTCCTGCCCGCCGTGTACAGCACATATACGACGGCCACGTGCCAGCGAGAAGAAGCCCGAGTCGAGGACCGCCAACTATGTATTCGCCACTTCCAGCCAACTTCAACACAAACAGCCCACACAACAGACAACCCGCTGGTGCGTCCAAGGAAGACGACCATCACAGACAGCCACCACCCGACACTCACGAAGACATCCGTTCAACACCAGCCCCACCAGCTTCCCTGTCCATTCCCATGGCTTGCCGCCGCATGCGGAGACCTTTTTGCAGAGAGACGAAAAGTCGTCTAAACATGGTGTGGTGTACACCACACGTCTAAACAACCTGCGCTATCCGATAGATTAGCCAAACTGGTTCTGTTTGCTGATGCAAACAAATGGATTTACTATCGCTATTACCAATCTTAGAACGAATAGAATGCTTATTTTGATGACAGCTAAACCTGCTGTTATTTGCTCCACACAGTGCTGCAAGTCGAAGTTGCACCTGCGATCCAGCCGACGCCACGCACTGGCGGTCATTTCGGAATTTGCTCCCTAGCACTCCGGTCTCTCCATCTGATGCTGCGCTCGAGATCTCTGCGTGCGGCCTCCGCGCTGGCTTCGCGCCGCGCCACGCGCGCCATGTCGTCGCTGCCGTCCTTCGCCACGGTGGACCCTGCCTTCAGCGGCGCCAGCCCCACGGACGGCTTCAACCTGGTGAACGGCAAGTGGACCAAGACGGCCCAGACCGAGACCGTCCTGGACCCGCTCAACGGCGAGGCGTTCATGACGATGCCGCTGACCCAGAAGGACGAGCTCGCGCCCTTCGTGGAGAGCATGACCAGCTGCCCCAAGCACGGCCTGCACAACCCGCTCAAGAACGTGGACCGCTACGTGCTGTACGGCCAGGTGTGCGCCAAGGCCGGCGCCATGTTCCGCGAGGAGGCGGTGGCCGACTACTTCGCCAAGCTGGTGCAGCGCACGTCGCCCAAGAGCTACTTCCAGGCCCGCAACGAGGTCAAGGTCACGGGCAAGTTCCTCGAGAACTTCTCCGGCGATCAGGTGCGCTTCCTGGCGCGCTCGTTCGGCGTGCCGGGCGACCACGAGGGCCAGACAAGCACCGGCCACCGCTGGCCGTACGGCCCCGTGGCGCTCATCACGCCCTTCAACTTCCCCATTGAGATCCCCGTGCTGCAGATGATGGGCGCGCTCTTCATGGGCAACAAGGTGCTGCTCAAGGTGGACTCCAAGGTGTCCATCGTCATGCAGGAGACTCTGCGTCTGCTGCATGAGTGCGGCATGCCGCTGACCGACGTGGACTTCATCAACTCGGACGGCGCCGTGATGAACGACCTGCTGCTGCAGATCAAGCCGCGCAACACGCTCTTCACCGGGTACGTTGCTGTCATCAGATGGTTCTTCTATGGGTAAGTTGTTGACGATTCGTTGTGTCGCTGTGCAGATCGCAGGCTGTTGCCGAGAAGCTCGCCAAGGACCTGAGCGGCCGTATCAAGCTGGAGGATGCTGGCTTCGACTGGAAGGTGCTTGGACCGGATGTTCGTGACTTTGACTACGTTGCCTGGACTTCCGACCAGGACGCGTACGCGTGCTCGGGGCAGAAGTGCTCGGCGCAGTCGGTTCTCTTCATGCACAAGAACTGGGTGAATGCTGGCATCGAGAAGAAGATCGTTGAGCTCGCGTCTCGCCGCAAGCTTTCGGACTTGACCATTGGCCCCGTGCTCACGGTCACCACGAAGCGTATGCTCGACCACGCTGCTGCTCTGTTGAAGCTGCCGGGCGCTCGCGTTGTGTGTGGAGCTAAGGAGCTCGAGAACCACACGATCCCGGAGAGGTATGGTGCCGTGGAGCCTACTGCCATCTTCGTCCCGCTCAAGGAGTTTGTCAAGCCGGAGAACTTTGAGCTTGTGACCACGGAGATTTTCGGTCCGTTCCAGGTTCTCACTGAGTACGATGACAGCGAGCTGCCGCACGTCCTGGACGCGCTGGAGCGCATGGAGGCCCACCTGACGGCTGCCGTGGTCTCGAACGACCCGCACTTCACGCACGATGTGCTTTCGGCTACGGTGAACGGCACGACCTACAGCGGCATCCGTGCGAGAACCACGGGCGCTCCTCAGAATCACTGGTTCGGCCCCGCTGGTGACCCGTGCGCTGGTGGCATCGGCACGCCGGAGGCGATCAAGCTCGTGTGGTCTTGCCACCGCGAAATCATCAGCGACATCGGTCCCGTGCCCGCCGACTGGACGATCCCCGAGTCGACCTAAGTTTGTGACTAGTTTTCTGTCCTCGCGCTGCAGTGCAGTATTGTAGGCACTGCGTCAAGAGCAAGACAACACAATAAATTTGCTGAGATACAAACTTGTTCTTGTACGGTGTTGGTGGTCATTTCACTTTCCTTTTTCAAGCATCATACCGAAACACAAATTGCTTCAACATGCGAAGCAATCACAACGCTGCTAAAGTAAACAGGGCAAGTCATTCATCAAGCAAACGGTGTGAGCCATGTTGTTAAGCATCAAAAAGGAAATCTAGTTACGGTTGAATGGAGCGCATTTACAGTTCCTCCAGCTCCCAAGCTGAAGTCTGGTTGGCTTCCGTCTCGGACAAAATCTGGGGCGTGGGCTCGTTATCCATGGCCAAGTCGTCAAGCAGCTCATGCAGCTCCACAGCCGGGGCACCAACGTCATCCTCCTCCATGGCGTCGTCCTCCGCAGGCTTGTTCTGCTTGGTCTCATCCTTGTAGAGGTTAATCTGCGAACGCATCTCCTTGTCCTCCTCGAGCTCCTCCAAGAACTGCTCGTAATCCTGCTCCTCCTTGGAGAGATCGGTCGGACGAACCGGTCCAGCCTGCTCCACACCCTCCATCTTCTTGAGCTTCCAGTTGCGTGCACGCTTCTGGATTCTACGGGGAACATCTTCTTCACGAGCACCACATCCGGCATCGTCAAACCAGACTGCACAAGCGGAACCAAGTCGGCATCGTTGAAGACGGCGGACGTCAGGTCGTAGCCACGAGCGTTGTCACCAACGTGCAGAATCATACCGAGGTGACTCACAGTATGGAGTCGAGTGTCATTCACACCGAAATCGGCGTCGCGAACGATCTCCAACTCAGCAAGTCGAGTCTTACGCGTCACGCGGATGGCGCGGCCTCCACCGGACGGAATCGCCATCGGGTTCGAGTCCAGAACAGTGAAGTCCGCCATCGCCTTAATGGATCGCAGCGCGCGGAACGGGTAGCGCCAATATTTCTCCGAATCAATCTCCGCCACCTGGGTGGTGATCGGGTCAATGACGTGGATGGACGAGGTGACGGACTGCACCAGACACAGGCACGACATGTTGCCGAGCATCCGCGCGAGCTTGACCGGCAGCAACACCAAATCGTCCTTGCAAACCGGCGCGATCTCCACAGCGTACGTGAACTTGTAGTTGTGCGTGTTGCTGTGGTTATCCGCAGAAATGAGTTTCTTGGCCGTCTTCAGCTTCAAGGGCACCGACTCCTGCAGGAAGTCGACGAAACGCAGCGCGTGGTTGCGCTCCGAGAAGAAGAAGTCGACACCGTCCGGGTGCGACTCGATGTTCGTGGTCTTCTCGTGGGCGCGGTGCTTGAGGATGAGCTGCTCCAGGAAGAAGAAGGTGCGCTTGTGGTCCACGCGCTGACGCACCTGCACCACGGCGCGCCACGACTGGTTGGCGAACGAGGCCTGGCAGGCGTCACACTGCTGGTTGCGCACCACAAAAGTGACGACGAACGACTGCTGCATGATCATCTTGCTCATGACCTCCTTCTGCACCGTGAGCTTGAGCTTGAGACGACGCGAGTGCGGCTCCGTCAGATCCAGTTGGCGTCGATGAGCTTGACGCGGTTCAAGTTGTTGATCTTCTTGAGGCACATGGCCAGCAGCTCACGGGACTCAAGGTCGGCCGCCACCCAACCGGGACGCGACCAGCGCATACAGCCGCGGCACTGGTGGATGATGACTTCCTTGGGGATGCCCTCGGTCACGTCCACCTGAGACTTGAGGCAGTTGACGCACGTGTTGGCCGCATTCGCAATGATGGGCGTCGCGCACATGCAGCACAAACTGCAGGCAAAAGAGGCGTGAGTTGCAGGTTTTGACACGCATGCTGGAGGTGCTTTGATTGCAATTTTTGAGGCAGCAATGCGAAGGATGATGCACTTACATGGTGGGCATCTGGCTCGTCATGGTGCTCATGGTGGCAGCGCAAGATGCAAGCAAGTGACAGGTAGCTCACGCACGGCTGGAGAGCGAATGGGTGAAGCGAAGCCAAGCCAATGGAAAAGCAGAGAACCGGTATTCGACCTAGCACTACAATATGGCAATAGGGGGACAGCGGTATTATTGATCTGACTGGGGTTTTGTAGCAACAATCAAGTTTCATCTTGCGGGTGGAAACGGTAACTTGAAAATGTGCAACCGGTACAAACCGACCCGCATCGTCCAGTCAAACCGAAGCAGTTGGCAATTTTCCCGATCGCGAACATGGACGGCGGAGCGACCCCAGCGGCCGGAGCGGCCGGCACCAGCGCCAGCGCGGCCATGATCAAGGACCCGGAGATCAAGTACATCTGCGGCGACTGCGGCATCGTCAACTACCTGTCGGCGCGCGACCCCATTCGCTGCCGCGCGTGCAGCTACCGCATCATGTACAAAGCGCGCACCAAGCGCCTCATCCAGTTCGAGGCGCGGTAAGCAGACGACGACAGGCCAGTAAACCCGACCGCAAGCAGCCGCGGCTTCCTCTACGACAGGCTGGAGAACCTCTGAGAGCGGCTGTAGCGGACAGAAGAAGACCTCGTGCGCGTAGTCATAGATGCTTGGCTTTCTATAATAAATATGTTGGACCTTGAACGTAGTGAGGTGATTGTAGTGGCGATGAGAAGTAGGGAAATGCAACATGTTTCTAATAGGAACCGCCCCCTCTGCTGCGTACAAATCTATCTAGTTACAGGCCGGCGAACGCGAACTGCATCAGGGTGGACGACTCCTTCCAGACGCGGAGCGCGCTGCTGGACGCGCGTGGCGTCCGCGAAGAGCGACAAGCGCTCGGACAGACAGCGCACGTACTGCACCCAGACCTCCTCCCGCTGCGAGCCGAACAGCTCCACCAACTTCTCAAACAGCTTGCGCACCTGAATTACATCCACAGACGCAGCCGACGTCTCGATGTCCACGCACAGCGACAGGAACGCGTACGTCTCTGGAGAAGGCAGCAGTTGCTCGTCGACCATAAACTTGGTGTACAACGCGCGAACCTGCGCCAATGACTGCTTGGAGGAAGCACTGGCCGCCCAAGCCACGTACTGCTGACGCAGAGTGCTCCAGTGCGCTGATCCACGCTTCTGTGCGTCGAGAGCGTCCTTGAAAGCCTTCTGCACGACACTCGAAGTCTCCGCGTTGCTAATAAGCAGCTGCAGGAGGCGGTTGTGCACAGCAAACTGCGCGTCCAGGTCTTTCGGCGAAATCTTTGAGAGCGCCGTCTTCAATACCGATACGGCCGTAGTTAACGGACTGCTGGTAGTCTTCGCAGGAGAACCGCGCGACGTACGCCGACGCTTAGCAGACGGAGAGCGGCTGGTAATTGCTTCTTCGTAATCTCCGTGAAGTACAAGCTGAGACTGCAGAAGCCAGACCTCTGGTGACTCCGGCAAGCATTCGTCGCACACCTTTCGCACAACCAGAAGTGCGTCATTCGTACCGTCCGTGCGGTGAATCAGGTCGACATACTTAATCGCGAGCGACGGAGACGAAGTGCTAGACTCCGAGAACGCAAACTCTTTCAGCTTGGCACGCGCGTACTCGAGTAAGAACGCAGTTTGGCTAGAAGACGCTAGCCGCGTCACCATCCAGTCTGCAAACATCTCCTTCATGGAAACAGTGTCGAGCTGTGCAACACTCGTTTCAAAGTTGTGCACCACCAGTAACTCGGCTTGACGCTCCGCCTCCGACACATCTGCACCATCCACCTCCGATGACTCTCCCAAGTGTGACGCATCGCTGTCTTCCACTGTCAAAAGGGGCGCAGCGCCTTTGCGGCATGCACTTCTTCGCTCTTGGGGAAGCTCTCAAGGCAGTCCTCCAAAATAAAATCGGACAGCTCCGCAGCAGTGTGGGCTCCGAAAAGGTCGCGGATCTCCACAAACTTGAGTCTGAAAGTCACGTCCTCCGGAATCGCAGCAACTGCGTTCGTGTACACGATCTTGGCAATCGCCCCCTGCAGCACGAGCTTCCTCGCGTTCATCTTGGCTGTCATCTGCTCCGAGACCTCTTCCTGCACGTTCTTCTCTTCCGGCAGCTGATCAATGAGCACAGTCGATCCGTCATCCTCGGGCTTCGTCTCCACCTCGTCCAGACGCAGCACCTGTCGACGCATCGCCAGCTTCTGCGCGTACAGCAGCTCCAAACGGAAGTATTCGAGCCAGAGTTTCTGGTGGTGTTTGTTAAGACGAATTGCGCGCTGCATGAGCACACGCGCCGAGTCCACGTTGAGACTGACGCCGAACTCGTAGGACGCGGCCTCGATCCAGAGCTCCGCGCTGCGCGGGTGCGACTGCAGCGCTCTGGAGAAGACGTGGGACAGCACGCGGCTGCTCCTCTCGCTTGCAGAAGCCCACGTACTGCAGCCAGAGCTCCACGCTGCCTCGGTGCTTGAACAAGACGCGGTCGAAGATGTTGTGCACGCGCTTGACGCCCGCCGTGTCGCCCACCGTCACCTTCACGAGACTGAGTCGCTCCTTGCGCGTCTCCCGCAGCGCGTCCAGCTTGAGCTCGTACTCGATGTAGCGCATGCCGTCGATCTTGCGCAACGGCTGGCGCTGCAAGGCGTACTCGAAGCCGCGGCGCTTGTCCACGATCTGGCGGATCTCGTCCGCGGAGAAGAGGCGGCGCTCCTGGAGGTCCTCGAGCTCCGGCACCATCTTCTCCATCGTGATCTGCACCGTGTCCGCCATGGTCGCTGGTCTCTCACCTACGCGTACTAGTGCGCTCTAACCTGAGACTTGTGAAGTGATGGCAGCAATGGGTGGGCGCGACGCAGATCGCACTTAAACGAGTGACTACAGTAGTGCGGCTGTTAACAGAGACCGTCATTCTGGCCATTCATCAATGTTCCCGGAGGACCGCTTCCACCCGCTGCGGCCGGACGCCGACCGCCTGCACGACGACCTGGTGGAGGCCACGGAGATCGAGAACACGCCCAAGACCTCCAAGGAGCTGGGATCGACGCTGGTGCTGCACCAGTTCTTGCCCGCGTGGGACGTGCAGGCCTATCTGCGCGTGGCAGGCATCCGTCTGCATGTGCACAACTCCCAGTACCCCATGTACGAGGCCACGGGTGAGTTGCCGCAGCTCAGCGACGGCAACTTTCTGCTGCCCAAGGAGGAGATCATTATGCACCTACAGACGGTGCGTGCTGGGCTTTGTTAAGTGCTGCGGTTTGGTGTCTGTTGGGTCTGACGCTGACGCTGCTGCAGTTCCACAAGGACATTGACGAGTTCCTGAGCGACACGCAGCGCAGCGAGTCGTACGCGTACCGGTCCATGCTGTCGGAGAAGCTGCAGCGCGTCATGTTGTACTGTCGGTGGGTGGACTCGGCCACGTACCGCGAGGTGACGCGTCCGCACATGAAGCGCCACATTCCGTTCCCGCTCAACCTCTTCTTGCCCAAGAAGATGCACCTGGACACGACGGAGAAGCTGCGGTTGTACGGCATATCGACCAAGGAGCAGGCGTACGTCATTGCACGCGACTGCTACACGGCACTGAACACCAAGCTGGACAGCGCTGGCACGAACTACTTTTTCGGCGAGCAGCCGAGTGCCCTGGATGTGGCAGTTTTTGGTCACGTGGTTGACGCGCTGGGCAACTCACAACTGGCGGCGACAGTCCACCAACACGCGCCACTCCTCATTAACCTGGCGGAGCGCGTCCGCGACGCGTACTTTGGCGCTCCTGGAGAGCAGCCTGTCAGTCTCAGCGAGGAGGCTGTGTACTCTGAAAACCAGGCCAACTATTTCAACAGCACGTCTCTTGACAGCGCGTTTATGAAGAAGGTGTCGCCTCTGCTGCAAGTGTCATTCCTCCAGCCTTATCGCAGTCTGACTGGAGTCGCCGTGAACTGGCATCGGAGGTCGCTCAGAAGAAGCTGAAGGAGGCTGAAATGGACGAGGAGCAAGACGACACTTTCGCCAAGGGCCCTCGAAACGTTATCATCGGTGCTCTTGCTGCGCTCGTACTGTACGGAGTAGCCACGCTGCAGCCGAAAGGTGGTGGCGAGGATGACGAGTTTTACGAGGACGACGAAGACGAGTACGAATAGAAACCATGACGACCCAGCGATTGACGTTGCTACGCGTGGTTGGCCCTGTCAAGAGGCCGCAGTTTTGGACAATATACATGCACTTCGAAGTACTTACACGAGGGCGAGCATTTCAACGTAACATGAAGCATCTGGAATTCTGCAGCTTGCGCTCCGCTGTCGAATCAATTTCAATAACTTTAACTTACACGTCAGTGCCATGTACAAAAAAAAGCGAGCTCCATGCGTTGGGGTCGGTGAGCGGTGTCCTCAAAGATCCACAGTGTCCTCTCCTGCGATCATGTCGACTGTCTGGTCAAGCAGCTCATCGTCTGTAGGATCAAGAGCGGAGAGTGAAACTTTCTCAAGCAACCCGTCAAACCGTTGCTGGTCGTCCAGGGTAGACAAGTCCTAGCAATAAGACACACAACAGAGTGTTAGATCCTCACCTCCTGCGGTACCCAGCTCCTGTGTTAGAGCATACCATTGATTCCACGGCGCTTTTCCACCCCTTTTGCATGATCGCCTGCCTGGCTTGGCGCTCTTTGTTTGCCTCCAGCTCTTTGTCAGTAAAGCCTGTCCAGGAGAAGGCGCTGAAGAGAGCGACAACCCCTGCTTGTCTCGCTCCTGTAGCATCAACCGAAGTCGTTGTTGGTGGAAAAGCTCATACGCGGACGCGTGGCCCTCCGTCATGATCATCTGAGACCGCGGAGTCTGTGAAGAACCCCACTCCTCTCGTGGTGTGTTCAATCCCTTTCCCCAGCTCCCGCTGCCGTAGCGGAAGGTGGAAGACCCGCGTTGGCGCCATTGGTCCCATTGCCAGCATTATTGTTGCCGCTGCTTCCGGCAATGCCACCCCCACTAGAGGGGGCATCATCATTGACTGTGAAGATGTTCCTGAGGGGTGCCCAAGGACACAACTCGAGGATGAAGCGGTGCACCACTGAAGCCTTGATGCACGGTAGGTGGTTGCTGTTGTGAATGCTGATACTGCGCGTTTGCCATGGCCATAGCCATGGCCTGAGATGAATACGTTGGTGTCGGGGACATCGAAAACGGCGGCTGCATGGACGACGACATTTGGAAACACGCAAGGATTAGCTCTCAAATCAACGAATTCGTAGAGCTCGTGACAAGTGGGACTTACTGGCATTGACATCGTAGACATCTGCATTTGCATCTGCATCTGGCTTGATGTTGGGAAGTTTGTCGGCACCACGTAGGTAGGCATGACGCCCATATTTTGCTGGACCGTGTAGCCTGGCGGGTACTGGTACGATGGTGGCCCTTGCTGAATGTGCTGCTGCGACGGATGTTGAAGTGGCATTTGCTGCATGTTCATGTTGTAACCTGCCCCTCCTCCGTCCGCAATTGAATAGACACCAGGAGGTTGCTGGTTGCCCGGTGCCATCAGCTGGTTGGTGCCACCAGGATACAATACGTTGCCGGCATGAGCCATGGAGCTTGGGTGAAAGCGCTGACTCATCTGAAAATTGTGAATCGACGCGGCCACCAGATCATTCACATTGTGAATGGCATTGCCGGGGTCACCCATCACTGCCGCCATGTCTTGTTGCGATGCTGGAGCCAATATCTGGGTGTTCTTCACAAACACCGTACTTGTCATGTTTCCTACTGAGGTGGGCTGCGTTGAAGGAGTTGCATCGGGTACAGCTCTGTTTTCCAAGGCGTTTTCCAGCTCAGTTTTCACAGCTTGGGTCGGTGTTAGTTCGGAGGATGTCGGAGTGGCTGCTGGGGGCGATTCTTCAGTCGAGCGGGACTCGTTTTCAACGGTTGAGCTTTGAATTGTTCGGCGTCAGCTGGAGAAGATGCAGTGTTTACAGTGGATGCCGCAGGTGATGTGGTGGCAGCCGTATGCGTCTTGTCTTCTTTGGAAGCAGCACGTCGACCACGCATCAAAGATTTCCAGCGAATTTTCACAGCGTCTTCTGTTCGGCCCTGTTAGAAAACATCAAAAGCAATTCCAGAAAGTTGATAGTGTCGTGAGTCCACATCCTGATAAATCGATAATGGCACAAAGTAGCGTGCAATTCGAACCTTAAGTTGTTGCGCGATAATAGACCACCGATTGCCCAGCTTCGCTTGCATCTCAACGATGATTTTGTCTTCATCCTCTGTGTAAGATCTGTATCATATAGGTCGAGCAATTAGCAAACATCGAACCCAAAGACGGCGTAGCATAAACCACTGCCCCTTATTGATGTTCGGGTCCAGATGATTACACCATCGCTCCCTGCATTGCTTGGACCTGGGCTCAAAAATTATTAGCATCGCCTACAAGCATTAATGGTCATTTACTGCAAAACTCACGTTCGTCCGGGAATGAGAGAGGCGACTTGTCCCCAGTTCTTTTTGCCTTCTGCCACAAGCTCCCGCAGTTTGCCGTCTTCTTCGGGTGTCCAATGGCCCTACAGTATTGCAACGTAAATGAGTCAATACCATCCCACATATTGCCGTGAAATCCATCCAACGTCTACCTTTATCAATCCCGGCTTGAGCACTTTTGTCCACCGCTGCAGACACTGCGTGTGATTTCGTCCCGGTACCTGGTCGGCAATGGCCTTCCAGTTGCGCTCGCCGCTCCTCTCCACCGCCAACCTCAGCGACTCGTCCTCGTGCTTGGACCACCGTCTCGGATTCGACTTTTCCTTGGCAGGAGGCGCCTGCTTCACCGCGTTGAGGATCAAATGAGCTCTCGGGACGCCCATGCCGCTGCCCCTCCGATCTTTCACCATGAGCTTGGCCGGTTGAGCTTGTGGCCGTTGCTGGGTGGGGGTCTCTGCTGTAGGTCCCATGGAGGGCGACGCAGCCGAATCCTCCTCGGTGGAGGAGCGTGGCGAGTCCACCACCTGCTTGTGCCGCTGCGAAGCTGGAGCCGGCAGCATTTTCTTGAGGCTGTCGGTGCGTCCGCGTTTCTTGGGGCTCTTGGTGGGCAGTTTGGCCAAGGGGCGTCCACCTCCTCGTCCTCCTCGTCTTGCAACTGCGCTTGGTCGCTGGGCGCTTCGTGTGTCGCGGCGGGGGACACGGCGCTGTTCGCAGTGGAGATGGACGTCTGGTCCAGCAGTGCAGTGAGCTTGGCGGAGCTCACGGGCGAGTCCGTCGAGGCTGGCGCTAGCGATCTCGGTGGACAAGAAGTTTCGAATTTTGTCGGTGGTCGTAGTGCTGGTTGCTGAATCGCATATTTCTTGAAGAAGATGTGCGGGCGTAAGATCAGCTTCGATACGGTTCGTCATCCTTTGTACCGAGTCTATCAATCTGAGTGGCTGTCTCGTTCTTTGAGCCGTCCCATGACAGCGCACTCGTCGAAATGAGAGGCAGCTACAGCACTGAAGTACTGGAGCAAATGAGTGCACATGCAGAAAAAGCGATAGAAGTACAATTTACAGTAACTCGGTGCTTTCGTCTTTTCTAACCAGAAAGGCTGACTCAGAGCGTCGCAACAATACCTCATTGCTATGTAGAAGTTTCGTACACAAGGGTATTTCTCCTGGAAACCTCCCTCGTCCATGGAAGCCAATTTTCGGACATTGATTAGGCGCTTCCTACCCAGAACACAGAGCAACTAACTAGGGAATTGGGAACAAGCTGCATGAGGGGGCCACTGCAATATGAAAACCATCTCATCTCGTTGACGAATATTAATACTACATTAATACGTAGTACTAGGTAGTATTAGTACTACTACGAAGCTATACAGTACAATAAATTATTGTACCTATTATTATTATTGTCAATAATATACCAACATATTTTTCGAGCATAATAATTTCCACAAAACTTAGCTTAACTTGAGATAAGTTTCTATATCGATTCCTCCAGGCTACCTCTAGCCCTTAGTTGTGCTTTGCCATTTGGCTTTTTTCCCGTCCTACGATAAATAACTCCCAAAAGTTTCAAGTTTCTCGGCGAATATCTTGTCGAAGTCGCTGAGTCTTGCTTGAAGATTCAAGTCGCTGGGTCTTGCTTGAAGTTTCTTGTCGCTGTGTCTTGCTTGAAGGCTTAGACTCGCTCTTGAACGTCCGGTTCCACCACCTCTTGAACCTCTGCACGAGACCGTTGTTGTGGTACTTCGTCACAGTAACCTGCTTGCCATCTCCTGTTGTTCTATCTTGGAACGCAGTGTTATCCCCCGCTGCCGCACGCGCCGCCGCTCCCGCTCCAGCCGTTCCCGCTCGTTCCTCCTCCTTGTCGGAGATACCGATCAACTTGGCGATTGCCACATCTTGATTCAGGTTGTTCTCGTCGAAGGTCATCAAGGAGGGAATCTTCTCAGAAGCGACGGCATCATTAGCGGGGACTTTAACTCCCATCATGCTCGCCGAAGTGATGCCGTCGCTTATCGCCAGCAAAGTTACAGAGACTGCCAGGATAACTTGGCCGACACGCATTTTGTCGAAACGATGTCGAAGAGCTTTGATGCTATTGTGGCTCGGCGTAAAAGACGCAATGCCCAGGCAAAAGCGTTGGTTGATAGGATGTCTCGAGACTAAGCGTTTGGTGAACACCTTTTGGTATACAGTTCACAACGCAGGTCATCGCAATCGTTGTCCTGCTGATTCGGGGGCTGGGAAGAGGATTCGTGGTCAAGGGCTCCTCGATCTCCTCGATTGACGATCCTTTGTTTACGGTGATCGCGATCGATAAACGGAAAAGCTTGTGAGTTTCCACTTCGAACGTAAGGACGATCGAAGCCGGAACGTCGGAACAAGAGCCCGAAGATGACACGCTTCGCCATGTCTCTCGGTAGCCTTGCCATCAAGTGAATTCAACGGTGGGCGGACGACAATCTGACACTCGAACACCTACGGTCAGGTTCATTCGCTACGGACAAATCCATTGCTCATTGATTTTACGATCTGGGACTTGGGCGGAAACCATTGATGGCCCTACATATCGCTCTTTGCTGGGTCAATCAAGCTCGACGAGGTGTTCAACGGCATAAAATCTTTTACATGCAGGATTATAGAACGTTATATTTCTCCCGTGCACTAGTCGAGATCAAAAGCCAAGCCGAGGATCAGAGTGTGCTGTTCGGCTTGGATCATCAGACAAGAACTTCGAAGTACATGTGTACTACCGACTCTGTAGTAGACAACTGACACGTCAACACATCAAAAACATACTCTAACAAACGAAAGCGGGAAGATCGCCAGCCCTGGCAAGAAGACGAGGAAATCTGAGGATAGGATAAGCCGGAGATATCGGGGCATCCAATCCACCACCAACCAACGAATCACCCAGATACAGCGAAGTAATGCCGATAAAGCGACAAAGATCCTCCTTTGATCTGCCCGTGGCCACGCGTACGGTAATGGAAAATGTGACAGTACTGGCAACCTTGACGGCGGTAGACTACATGTACCGGTACCGTACAGTGGACCATGGCATAGGAAATGCAAACTTCGTGCTCATGTCGTACATGGCATACTGCAGACTGCTAGGCAGCAGCTCTCAGAGGGACTGCCTTTTCGAATGCCTCGGTGTTGAGGGCGATTTAGACTCCGCTGCACGTTTCACCCATTAAAGAAAGTTTATGGCCACATATGTACCTTCGGACATCGCATACCGGTACCGGTACGTAGACGTTCATTTGGATCGCGCTCAGTACGGCAGCAGATCCAGGATTGTGGTCTCTGGCGTGATGAACTGTATTCCGAGAATGTGTCAAAGTGTTAGATCTGGTAAACCAACCATATTGGTCTTCTTCTTCCAGCTCCACTTCTCAATTTGCGCTACCGATCCAGCATCGCTAAAGTCTACGATGCGTCTGAGCCAACTCGTGGTAGCGACGCTAATTGTTCTGCTCGCAATCAGCAATGGTATCACCAACGCGAACGAAATCAAATCGACGGCCACCATTGCCACCTTGGACAAGACAAGAAAATTGATATCCTTCAAGGACGTCAATCCCAGCACGACCAGTCTTTCTTCGACTAAAGAGGAGCGAGGGGCGACAGGAGCCGCGGCCGCAGCTGGAGCGCCTGCAGGAGTGAGCCTTCCTGTTCGGGCTGGAGATGCAGAAAGCGAGCAAGTGACTGTGACTACTTACCATGAAAATGGTGTGTTGCAGAGATTCAAGAAGTGGTGGAAGCGGAGCTTTGGCAACGACGATAACACTTCGCGAACGCCTCGTCGACTCCGACAAATTATGAGCATTGGCGAGAATTGAAGACGTTCCTGCTATTTATCTTCACCACTTCTTCAACGAACGCAAAGGATTTTCATACAAGTGCACTGGGAAATGTCAACAGAGGTTAAT
>JAAKBD010000036.1:0-43902 GCA_012656105.1 Phytophthora syringae | reverse complement strand
AGTATTTACGCGGACTTTGGTATGTGCGACCCTTCAACATCTATGATGCCAAAGGACGACTCCGTTCCCCAAAGAAAGAAAGAAACACAAAGCCCAAAATTCTGACCCATTACCCCTTACAACCAAAAAGGTTAAAGCCCTGGCCGCGGGGCCCAGTGGCAAAGAAGCAGACAGTTCACCACGGTCGCCAAAGGTAAAGCGATCAAAAGCAAAGGTGGGGACTGCTCGCGCTTCAGCACAAAACTGAAGCTTCGTCTCCAATGGTATTGAGACGTTGCGCCAAATCATGAGTGCTTAAGGGGTAACAGTGGAGGTGAGGTATCAAAAGATGAACGGGTTTTACTTGGCTATATGAGATGTTTTACTGTCGCATCGGGTTAAGGTTCGCGTGTAATTCTGAATAATGCTGGGGCTGTCGATGTTAGGGAGGGAGGTTTATCGAAAGGGGTAGCCAGTGCGTTGTGCCTCAAACGAGCTTTGACGAGATCCTACCGTGGGTTCTGTTGTCGTCCCCACCTTCGGGCATTTAGGTAGACTAGGTCCAGTATATGTTACATATGTATTTGTCAGGGTAGTTCGTATTGATTGAGCGTTGGATCGTATCTAACGCTCTGTCCAATGTTATTTTCTGCGTTGGGCAGGATACGAGTTACAAGACATGCGGGAGAGTATCGTGGGAACGAAACGCGCGGTACGAAATGCCTAGCTCCGCATTAGCTAATTTCCTTTCTGACTGTTGGTTATGCAGAGACGCACGTCGCGAGCAACTTCAGCACCGATTTGACAATTCGACGGCCTTAAATGCAACACCAAGTGCGTACGAGTCACCCGGGTCCAAACGGAGGCGCGTCAATAGGCGCGCGCAGCAAGCAAACGGTTCAGGGACGCGATGGTGAGATGGAGCAGCTTAGTCTTCAGGAGGGAAGTGTGGTTCAATCCACACTATTGCCCCCAATACAACGTTCATCGCTCCCGATTGCACAATCGCCGAGGTTGTGGCGCCCAGTGTCGTTTCCAGTGTTGGAGCGACTGTTGGGGATCAGCCAAATGTGGCTGCACCCGGTCCCCGTGTGTACGTACTGCTCGGGCGACAGCTATAAGGGCGAAGGATGCGGATCGGGCTCGAGCTAGACGCGCCCGCAAGACGGCGTCTCAACGCGAACGTGAGAAGATAAAAATACTGAGCGTCGGCGAGTACTGCAGGCTCAACAACGGCAGGCCGCCCTCCAGGCCAAACCAATCGAGATCGACTAAATGCAGACGGACCAGGTGGCCTCGGTCGGACTGCGGAGATATCAGAAAATCAGGATGGTATTTCTGCATCTGTGAACACCCCAGTACCATCCGTCTTAGGTGGATACTGCTGTAGGTTCAAATAATGATGTTCACCCCCAGAAGCGTGTGAATTGGATCTATCGGTGGAAGCGTTGAATACCTCACTTGAGCGCGACCGGCAATATCACGCAGGGGTACGCGCGGATCAAACGGATGAGGTTAGCCAGGCAACCCGACAGCGGGATCAGGAGCGGCATGCGGAACTACGTGCGGATCGAACGGAGGAAGAATGGGACGCCTACCGTCAGCAAGACCAGGTATACCATGAGTCTGTACGTGCGGGTCAAACAGACGAAGAGCGGGGAGCCTACCGTCATCAAGACCAGACATACCACGAGTTTGTACGTGCGAGTCAAACATATGAACAGCGGGATGTCTATCGGCTGCAAGATCAGGCGTACCGCGAGACAGTACGTGCGAGTCAAACGGAGGAAGAATGGGATGACTACCGGCAGCAAGATCAGTCATACCGCGAGGCTGTACGTGCGAGTCAAACGGATGAAGAGCGGGATGCCTACCGTCAACAAGACCGGGCGTATCGCGAGGCTGTACGCGCGCGTCAAACCGACGACGTTCTACAGGCTGAACGACAGCGTGACCGGGAGTACCATGAGGCACTACGCGCAGAACAAACAGAGGAACTCAGAGAGGCCATCCGGGAGCGTGATCGAATGCGCCGGCAACAGAGACGGGCGGCACAACTCGATGAAGAGAAGGAAGCTGCCAACCGGAAGACGCGTATTCGGCGAAAGAGCACACGTCGGGGTCATGCTCTGGCCAACCACGAGAACTTTGACAAAGCCCGGGTTTCCGGAAATAACGTTGTAAACGGACGCCATCGGTTGCCCGACCAGTTGGAGTGCGGGTGGTGCGGTGCTTGGAAGTGGCCCGGTCAATCTCCGGTGTCTTGCTGTCATGCGGGGCGGTGCAACTTCCGCCGTTGCGCGCGGTCCCCGTGCGCTTCACAAGTTCTTCGGAGAGAAGGTGTTTCGAGACAGAGTGCGCGCTTACAATCAAGTGTTCGCTTTTACATCCATCGGGACGACTCGGAGCGACGGGCGCGGTACGCCCGTCTCAATGAGGACAGAGATGTTCAAGGTCAGCGCGGTGTTTACACATATCGGATCCAAGGCGCCATGGGGCATTTCATGGGGTCGCTACTTCCTCATTACGAGCAGGGTAGTGACGGAGAGCTCGCACCGGCCAAGTTTGCGCAGATCTATATCGTCGACCCTGACATGGCAGCCAGAGCTGAGCGTCGACAGGGAATTTTGAACACCTCGACCGAAGGAAGTTGGAAGCGATTGAGAAGATCATGGATGAGATTAATCCTTTCGCAGCGCAATATCTCTCATTTGGTGATAAAATGCGGAAGGAGGCCGAGGAAGGCGTAGAGTCTCCAACCGTCGTGTTCAAGTTACACGCTGACCATCGCCATCCGGGTACGCACAACTTACCGACGGTGTCTGAAGTGGGCACTACGATGGTTGATGATGGTAACCTTTCCAAACACCGTGATCTCCTTCTATACAAGAAGGACGGTGGTCTTTTCGCTTATACGAAACTGGACCCATGTACGACCCGCTCCAGTATCCGCTGTTGTTCCCGCACGGTGAACTTGGGTGGACATACACAGACACTTACGCTAACGGCAGACTATACAATAAAAAACCGAAGATGTCGCTCCGGCAAGCTGTAGCCTACCGTTTGTTCCCAAAACCGGGCGATGGGTCTGTCCTGCATCTGGGCGGTAGACTCTACCAGCAGTGGTGTGTGGATCAACGGGCTAAGGTGGAACAAGAGAGCCTGCGGTGGGTTTCGGACAACCAGAAAACAATTCGAGCGGATCTGTATAATGGTGTGAGGGACGCCTACCTCCAAGAGCAGACTGTGGTATTACGAGAGGGGAGGGCTCTTATCCGAGTATGACTCAGCAACGCGCACGTTGAGGCCACCTGGACATTCAGGGACGACTGGTTGTCGTCCCCCAATGTTCTTAACCGGGTTGGCAAGACAATTGTGCTGCCTGGAAGTTACACGGGAGCCCCCGCGGCATGTACAAGGCCTACCAAGACTCTATGGCGATTGTGCGTGAATTTGGAAAGCCGGACATTTTTTGACGATGACTTGCAGCCCCGTGTGGGATGAAATAACGGAGTCTATGGAACCTCTGTTAACCGCGCAAGACCGCCCAGACATCGTTGCTCGAGTTTGGCAGCAGAAATTAAGCGCCCTGTTGAACGACTTAGACGAAGGCGTACTGGGTCGTCTTCTCGCTCGGATATACGTTGTTGAATTTCAGAAACGGGGTCTTCCGCACGCGCATATTCTGATCGTCCTGGCGGAGGAGGACAAACCAAGGACGCGGCAAATTATCGACCAAATGGTGTCTGCAGAGATTCCCGATCCAGCCACCAACATTGACCTTTACAATACTGTCATGTCGTGCATGTTGCATCATCCATGTGGGGCTTTGAACCCGAATGCTGATTGCATGAAGGACGGGAAGTGCAGTAAAGGGTTCCCGAAGCCTTTGGTAGAGGTTACCAGGGCTAACGTCAACGGATATCCGCTTAACAGGCGTCGTCTACGCGAAGAAGGTGTGCTGACGTTCAAAGGCAAAACGTATGACAACGCTACGGCTAACCAATGGGTCGTACCGTACAACCCGTACTTTTGCAGAAGTACAACTGTCATATCAACGTTGAGGTGTGTACCTCCTCACTGCAATTAAATACCTGTACAAGTACGTCTACAAGGGATCGGACCGGGCAGTACTGACGGTCCAAGCCGTAAGGTGTCATCCAGATGACCCCGATGCTTCGACTTTGGAGCCGAACGAAGTGCTACGATACCTGAACGCGCGCTATTTATCTCCCATTGAATCCTGCATGCGACTTTTGAAGTTCGTCATGCAAGGCAAGACCCATTCTGTGACGCTGCTTACTGTTCACATTGATGGAGAGCAGATGATTACATTCACTGGAGAGGACATTACGGAGGCCGTTCTTGAACGTTCAGCACATACCATGCTTACGCGCTTTTTCGAGTTGTGCGCCAGTGAGGCGCCCGAGAACCAAATAGCTAAGCGGATGCTATACCAGGACATACCGAAGAAGTTCTGCTGGAGTGAAAACAAACGCTGGGTCCGTCGTAAGAAATACTGCGCTTCCATCGGGAGAATGATCCACGTTTCACCTCGAGATGACGAGCGTTTCCACCTACGCGTGATGCTATGTCACCGTCGAGGCCCCACATCATTCGAGGACTTGAGAACGGTTCGTGGGGAGGTGTGTACCACGTATCATGCAGCAGCACTCCGTGCAGGTTACCTGGATAACGATGCTGAATGGGTCAATTGTATGACAGAAGCGGCGGCGTATCGAATGCCATACCAGCTTCGACAACTGTTTGCTACACTGTTGGTGTACTCTAGGCCCACCGACGTTCGTGGTTTGTGGGATCAGTTCTACGACGAATTGTCGCAAGACATTGCGTATAGCCACCGTGACTTGCGAGACCCGGTCAAATCATCCGTGATCATGTTCGAGACCTTGAAAAGCCTTAACGAATTGCTCCGAGTAAGTGGTTACTCCGTGCAAGACTACGATATTCCACAGCTCAGTGATTTCCCGTCATTGGTGCTCCACTCGCTCCTCGAAAACAGTCTAATTCGACGCGAAATGACGGCATACAACGCGTCCGCTTTGGAGGACATTGTGCGCACGGAAACCCAACTGAACGAAGGTCAGCGCATCATTTACGATCAAGTCATTCAAGCAGTCGAGACTCCTGAGGTAGGCAGAAAATTATTTTTCATTGACGGACCGGGCGGGACGGGAAAATCAACACTGCTCCGGAACATTCTAGCGAAGGTTCGGTTGTCAGGGAAAATTGCCCTGGCCTGTGCTTCCAGTGGGATTGCCTCACTTCTTCTCATGGGTGGGCGGACAGCGCACTCTACGTTCAAGATCCCGCTCAAGCTCGACAAGAATTCGACTTGCTCCATTTTCAAGCAGTCCCACTTAAAAGGACTGATTAAGGAGGCAAGCTTGGTCATTTGGGATGAGGCTCCTATGACACACCGACATGCGTTTGAAGCGGTGGATCGATCCCTGCGTGATTTGATGGACACGCCAATGGAACCCTTTGGGGGAAGATATTTGTTCTGTCTGGGGACTTCCGACAGATTCTACCAGTTGTCAAGAAGGGTACTCCTGCAGAAACAATTGACGCCTGTCTCAAGTCCTCTCCGCTGTGGCCCAAGTTCCAGCAAGTGCATCTTACAGAGAACATGCGGGTGCGTTCGGCCGATAATGCTACGAGCTCCGAAGAAATGGCTGCGTTTTCAGATTTTCTCCTCAAGGTTGGCGAGGGAAGGCACGAGGTGAACACCGATCTTGGTAACAAGTACATGAAGATCCCGAGCGACATGTTGATTGACAATCCCCGGAGGAGCCGGCCGACGATGCTGAAATCGTTCCGGGCGCCATTTCGAAGGGCCTGGAGAGAATGATCGACGCGATGTACGCCGACATCAACAACCCAGACATAGCTACGGACGAATACTTTGCGAATCGCACAATTCTGACAACGACCAACAAGATGGTGCACCGAATCAATGACGCGGTTGCTGATCGACTACCCGAAACCGCGCACGAATACACATCTACGGATTCGGTGGAAGACGACGACGGCAGCTTTTTCGAACAAGAATTCCTTCACACGATCAACATCAATGGCATCCCGCCGCACAAGCTCAAACTTAAGAAGGGCATTCCGATCATGATGATGCGGAATCTGAATTCAGACAGGGGACTTTGCAACGGTACGAGGCTACGGGTGGTAGATCTGAAGCCACATGTCATCCACGCGACGATCACGACTGGAGAGCGCAGAGGGCAGGATGTCCTCATTCCTCGCATTGTCTTCATTAGTGGAGATGACGAACGTGAGTTCCCTTTCCGGCTACGACGCAGGCAGTTCCCGGTGCAATCGGCTTTCGAATGACGATCAACAAGGCCCAAGGACAGACTGTACAGAACTTGGGGTTGTACCTGGCCACACCTTGCTTTTCTCACGGTCAGCTGTACGTGGCGCTTTCAAGGGTTACTGCGAGATCGCGGTTCAAGGCGCTGATCGAGTACCCAGATTTGGAAGAGGAGGATGGAATCTACACCCACAATATCGTGTACCGGCAGATATTCGACACAGAGTAGTCATTTGGGTAATGTTTCGTAATATATTGTTTTGCATAAGAAGGTTATAGTCGAATAAGGGCCGGAGCGAAGCGGAGGCCAGCCCTCATAGCAACGAATAGCCCGCCGGAGCGCAGCGCAGGCGGCACTCACAACTGTGACCAACCACTGACCTACCGCCGCGTAGCGGCGGCGCCGGCTAGTCTAAAAGCTTCTACGCCAGTTTGGTGTCTGTCTGTCTGTCGGTCGGTCGGTCTGTCGGTCCGTCGGCTCACGCATATCCGGCCTTTTCATTGGCCATAATTTGCCGCCGAGCAAAGCGAGGGCCCTCATTGGACAAATTGCTGTCTTTAGCTGCAGAGCGGAGCGAGGCGGCCCTGATTGGCTGAAATTGAACGGATATGATTGGACGATAATATGATTGTGTGGGACACATTAACTATGTGAGCCACATTAACTACGTTACCCCTATTTGAATTCGAGCACGCGCGCTGGAACGCCACGACGAGTACGCTTGCGGGTATGTATATGTGCCAGACCACTACGCACAGATAGTCCTAGGTTCCGACATATTATTTCAAACAATGACGCGCTTCGGCAGCTGTCGACCGCTTTGGACAAAGGTAAAGAAGACCTATTGGCTTTGATTACAAAAACATCAACATTCTAATACTGGCGTACAGACTGATGCAGTAAGCGGGGACTTGCAGCGCCGGTTTACCCCTCACAGGAGGTGGAGTGTCGCCACGCCGACGTAGTGTATACACAGACGTATATGATTTCGCAGTGTGTGAGGGCGTTGTGGGAAAGTAGAGTGTTTTTATGTACGCAATGACTTACTATACAACCCAATACAATAGTATATTGTTATAGACGAAATACGATGATGTATATGTTTAGAAGAGAGGGCGGATTTTGCAGTTGTGGCGTTAGTAGCGATGCGCAGATAAATGGTGCATGGCTATATATGAGTAGCATGGCAGGCGTAGCAGTGAGTTGACAGACAATTCTGGTAGGACGTACCTTGGGCCAGTAGTCCCGCGAGGGATGTCAACTTTGATTCTATTGTCAGTTAGAAAGTATACAAATACAGCGCTCCGTTGGCACGAGGTGAGAGAGAAACCTCATGAGAAACATCGTCAAGATTTTCGAACCGTGATGTCATCTCAGTCACTTGCTTCTCCCGGAGAAAGTTCGAGTACAATTGACTTCCCGTGGAAGCGTATAAGAAAAGTCCGAGCACTCGAGTTCTATAAGAAATGTCCGAACACTCGCGTTCTTGCAGTGGATGTTAGGCGGCCGACACGACATCAACCCCGCTCTGGGTAGAGATGACGCGAAGTTCCACTAGATACACTAATTCACAACCAGCATGATACGTCCAGTGAAGAGTACGCTAAAATATCTCCTAGCGCGGCACCCTGTGTGTGGTGCCGCTCATCAACGCGTCCGTACAAACCAGAATTCACGATATACGGGTCGTTCACTGCTGATACTTTTGTTATGTTATGACGACGACCGACGCAATGGGCCACCGCACCAACGACGTAGTTGAGGATTGACGGCATTGTAACGATATACATCCAGGTATTTAGTGGCAGGCGAGGACCATACGATGATACAGCGTATCAATGAAGTGGTTGCGGACCGACAGCTTACAGCGCCGCACGAATATACATCAACAGATTCAGTGGAAGACGACGACGGCAGGTGTTTCGAACGAGAATTTGTTCATACGATCAATATCAATGCATCCCGCTGCACAAGCTCAAACTTAAGAAAGGCATTCCGATCATGATGATGCGGAATCCAAACCCAGACATGGCACTTTGCAACGGTACGAGGATACGGGTTGTATATTTGACGCCTCATGTCGTCAACGCACTGTCTAGCGCAAAGGGCAGGATGTCCTCATTCCTCGCATTGTCTTCATTAGTGGAGATGACGAACGTGAGTTCCCTTTCCGGCTACGACGCAGGCAGTTCCCGGTGCAATCGGCTTTCGAATGACGATCAACAAGGCCCAAGGACAGACTGTACAGAACTTGGGGCTGTACCTGGCCACACCTTGCTTTTCACACGGTCAGCTGTACGTGGCGCTTTCGAGGGTTACTGCGAGATCCAGGTTCAAGGCGCTGATCGAGTACCCAGATTTGGAAGAGGAGGATGGAATCTACACCCACAATATCGTGTACAGACAGATATTCGACACGGAGTTGTCATTCGGGTAACGTTTCGTAATACATTGTTTTACATAAGACGTGGATAGTCGAATAAGGGCCGGAGCGAAGCGGAGGCCAGCCCCATAGCAACGAATCAGCCCGCCGGAGCGCAGCGCAGGCGGCACTCACCACTGTGACCAACCACTGACCCACCGCCGGGTAGCGGCGGCGCCGGCTAGTCTTAAAACTCAACACGAAACAAATGTCCGTCCGTCTGTTACGAACATTACATTTTCGGCCGAATGACGCTGATTGGCTGCCAAGGCCTGTGTGCTTTGCGGGACCGAAGGGCCCGCCTGTGCCCCTCACCAACTACTACACGGAGAGTAGAGCAGCGAGCCCCTGCGAGCGGAACGGGTCTGCTGACTACCGGAGCGTAACGGAGGTAGCTTAACTAAATGAACTAACAAACACTCACCGACGCGTAGCGGCGGCACTCGACTTCAACCAAATTGCGGTTGTAATCGTGTGAAGTGATAGAAGTCCCTTCCATATACCTCGAGAGGCGTACAGCAGTGCTGATGTAAGCGTATCAGAGAGCTGGTACATTTTTTTTTTTTTTTTGGCAGGGATTAAAGAAGTGCTGGCGGATATACTTTAACGTACAGTATCACCAATCGCGAGAGAATTATGGGGATCTCTTTCATGAGCTCAAGATGTTCGAGGCGAGAGTGTGACGAGTGTTCCCGCTTCAGTATTGCGTTGCTTCACATTAAAATCTCCGATTTTCCTTGTACAATAAGGGCCACTCCGACGGTGAACCCACCTGTAATGAACACTTAGATGGCATCGTATCTCCACATAGTAAGATCTTCATCTCGACTGGTGCGCTGCATTCGAGCATGTCGACACCAATCGTTAAATCGATAGTCCCACGTTGCAACCTCAAACGTGCTGTCTTTGACTTGGACGGGGTGGTTGGTGATCAGCCACTGAACCAGTTCCCAACCTTGGACGTTGAAAAATGATGTTGGTCCCGAATTCTGGAACTTCCACATTCTTTGAGTGCAAATACATGACCACCTCAAATCGAGATCGTAGGATGGTCTCTCTCATGGCATGAACCACATCAACTTCGCTCCGGTTTTCAAAAACCCACGCCACTGATTCAAGATTGCCGGTGACGGCCACTTTCGATAAAAGGTTTGGAGCACAACCTTCATCGTGATGTGCCTGAAGCCACTTTACCACATCCAGATGACTCTTAACAGTGGCGGAAGTCATGGCTTCTACCGTGCAGCCTTCACTTCGATTTAAATGGAGCCACTGGACCACATCCAAATGGCCATTGCTAGCTGCAGAATCCATCGCCATAGTAGTACATCCTTCTGTTCTGTGGTTATGGAGCCACTTCACAACTTTTAGATGACCACCGCTAGCAGCTGCATCCATTGCTGCCGTTGTACAGCCCTCCGCCGTGTGTGCGTGTAGCCACTGTACTACCTGCAGATGACCTTCACGTGCAGCTCCATCTATTGCATCAGTTGAGCAGCCTTCACTTCGATGCTTAGACAACCACCGAACGACCCCCAGGTACCCGTTCGTTGCCGCCATGTCCATTGCTACCTTCGTGCACCCTTCGGTTCGATTGAGATGCAGCCACTGGACGACGTCCAAGTGGCCGTGGCCAGCAGCCCAAGACATTGCCTTACTGCTGCATCCCTCATCTCGGTTGGCGTGAAGCCATTGAACCACTTCGAGGTGGCCGTTCTTAGCTGCACTATCCATTGTCCACGTATCCCCCTGCTCGCAACTCGTTATGTGGAGCCATTGCACCATGTCGAGGTGTCCGTTTTCAGCTGCTCGTCTCATTGCCCCAGCTGTCAAAGGCACTTCGACCTCATTATGAAGCCATTTGATGACTCCCAAGTGTCCGTTTGAGGCTGCAGCCATAAGCGTCGAAGGTCGCAACTCTCCTAAAGCTCGAGAGTGCGCATACTTTAAAAATGACAGTGCGCCACTTGCAGCAGCTGCATCGCATTTGACGCGACGCACTTCCAGGTCACAATTCACAAGAATCCACCTCGCAGTTTCCCATTTCCTCCCTTCTGAGCATGAACCAGAGCGTCGTCAGCAGGAGCGTGACACTCACTGTACAGCCACCGAACGGCTGATAAATTCCCGTCTTGGCAGCAGATCGCATCACCAGTTTCAAACACTCTGGTCTAGGAGGTGAATGTCTCCGAAGCCACTGCACCACCTCTTCATGGCCATAATCCAGAGCTCCACACATCTCGATGCAGTTCCAGTAGATTCTGTCCCGGTGAAACTTGTGCAGCCACTCGAGAATCTCCACGTGGCCATTGGCAGCAGCAGCGTAAACTGCAGCACTTGACCGTTCGTTGGGTAGATAACTCTCCATTAACCATTCAAGTGCCGGTAAATCTCCTCGAATGACAACGAACCAGGACGTGGCGTTGAGCATCCAGCGACTGTAAAAAGGGTCCAAAGTAGCAGCAGGAGCACGAGCTGCGATGAACTGAAGGAGACGTAAACTCCCCGTCCGCTTGTAGCTGCGAGCGAGAGTCCATTTTGTTGGAAGTTGGAGTTTCAGGGTAGATAGGAAAGTGAGATTCAGTGGCCCGCTAGCTGCCTTATCATCCTACATCCGTACCGTCGTCATCTGGACCTTCAGCTGCGCGGCGCATCCCCGTGAATCCTGACGCCAGATTCACGACCTTTCAACACTCCTCCACGCCGGTAGCGATGGTCCCCGCTCCGAGCAGCGCTCGAGCTTAGTGGAGCCCCACAATGACCCTCAGGTCAGCCAGTCTCGGCGCTTCCAGCGCCTTCGTGAAAATGTCCGCAGGCATCTTCTCGCCTTCCAGGTACTCCGGCTTGAGCACGCCTCTCTTGGTATACGCACCGACGAACTTGATCCTCACGTCGATATGCTTGGCCCTACTCGAGAAGGCTTCACCGTCGAGCTGTTTCAGTGCAGCCTGATTGTCGACACGCAGTGACATCGGACTGCTGTACGCGAGTCCTAGTTCGCCAACCAGCTCGCGCACGCCCAACAGCTCCGTGGCCATCACCGAGGCCGCGGTGTACTCCGCCTCTATGGTGGAGAGACTCACACCGCTCTGCTTTCGGCAGACCCAGGACACGGTCATACCGTCGACCGTGAGCAGTCCACCGGTCACGGACTTCCTGTCTGTCTTGTCCGCAGCGAAGTCCGCGTCGCTGAACTCGGTCACCTTCAGCGGCTCCTCCACAGCACCGCAGCCCTTCATCCTCAGACGTAGGCTCTTGGTGCCAGCGAGATAGCGCGCCACCCGCTTCCCGAGCTTCCAGTCAGCCATCGTCGGGCTGTGAGTGCGCCTCGAGGCCTTGTGCACCGCGAAGGCGATGTCGGGCCGCGGGCAGCGTGCCACTCCCCACGAGCGACTGAAACTTGCGCACTGTCACCACGCCGTCTTCTCCAGATGTGGGCAGAATCTCATCCGGCACCACGTCGATCTCGTTCGACTCGGCGCCGATCGGTGTGCGCACACTGTGCGCAGACTCCATCCCGTGCTCGCGCAGTATCTCCTCGATGGCCAGCTCCTGGTCGAGGTCGTATCCTCGTCATCGTCGTACGTGACCCTCATGCCGAGGAACTTGCTGGCGGGGCCGAGGTCCTTGATGGACTGCTCGGTCAGCTCGCTGAAGAACGCATCTACGGCTCGCTGCTGCATTCCCGTGACCAGCAGGTCATCGACGTACACGCCGACAACCACCAGAACGCCCTCTCGGCGCCTGTGGTACACGCACATATCCGTCAGGCTCTGTGAGAAGCCCAACTTCATCAGCGTCTTGTGTAACAACTGGTTCCAGAGACGTCCGGCCTGTTTGAGGCCGTACAGAGCCTTCTTGAGCTCCAACACCAACTCGTTGTCGTTGGACACTCCCAGCCGGACGCGCACGTCCTCTGGTATCACCATTCCGCGCGGCAGGCGCAGAAAGATAGTCAGCTCTGGCTCCTTCTCAGCCTTGACGTAGGCATTTGGCACGTCGCCGTGCTTGGCGGGAACGCGCCACTTGCGCGCGAGCGTGAATATCAGCTTCACGCTGGTCATCTCGATGACCGCCGAGAAGGTCACACTGTAGTTGACCCCGAACTGTTGTTCGTTGCCGCACGCAACCAGACGTGCCTTCAGTCGTTCGATGGCGCCCTCAGCGTCCATCTTGGCCTTATAGACCCACTTGGTGTGGAGCACGTGTGCGCCCTCCGGCTTGCGCACGACATGCCACACTCCGTTGTCCTCTAGAGCATGCAGCTCATCCGCCATCGCAACAAGCCACTTGTCCTTGTACTTGCTGCGCATGGCCTCCTGGTACGACTTCGGGTCGTACTCGACGACACTGTTCACGACGTCGTGCGTCGGTTGCTGCGGCTGCGCGGACTCGTCCGCTTCGCCGCCAGTGTTCTTAGCCACGGAGCGCGTCACGTGGCGCTCTCGCGTCCAGGATTTCTTCTTCTTCTTGGTTTTGGATGTCGTACGCTTCTTCTTGCTACGTGCGCTCGTGGCCTCAGCCGTCGGCGCTTCATCCTCGCTCTCTGACGCCTCGACGTCTTCGTCCCATAGGTAGAGCCTCTGAACTTGCAAGTTCTGCTCCTTGTCGAGCGTTTCAATGTTCTTGACATGCTGTGTCGTCACAACGACCCTAGGTACACTCGGTACCCCTTGGTCTCTCCCCACGCCGACTATCATCACAGCCTGGCCACGCTGGGTGAAGTTCTTCTTGAGCGGGTCTCGGTACACCGTGCACGGCGACCCGAACACGACGATCTCGCCGAGCTGCGGCGACTTGCCCGTCAGCACCTTCAACGGCGACGCACGCCTCGGGTTTGAGTTGGTCGGGGCGCGGTTCAATATGTACGCGGCATACTGTACCGCGTCGCCCCAGAACCTCAGCGGGAGCCCGCACGCGAAGATCATGCACCGTGCCATGTTCATGATGGTGCGGTGCATGCGCTCGGCCTTGCCGTTGCTTGACTGGTTGCGCGCTTCACTGCGCTGTCGAGTCACACCGGTGCGCTTGCAGAACAAGTCCACGTTCTCGTACTCTCCTCCGGAGTCGGTACGCAGAACGTGGATCTTGCAGTCAAACTCCTTCTCAAAATAGACGAGGAAGTGCTCGAAGAGCTTCGCTGCGGCGTCCTTGGTGCGCGCCAGGAACACGCGGCAGTAGTTCGACTTGTGATCAATAAAGTTGATCATAGAGCGGTTTCCCAGGCGATCTTTGGGGGTCATCGGCCCCTTCAAGTCGGAGCAGATGACTCCACCCACCCTGTCAATAGGCGAGTGGTTGCCGTGTCCTTCTTGGACCACGGGTTCTTCGTCTGTTTGCCCTCGGCGCACGTGAGGCATTTATCGCGCTTGTGGTCCGTCAGGTGGATGCCGGAGCTCGGCTCCTTGGCCAGTCTCTCCACCGAGTCATAGCTCAGATGCCCCAAGCGCTTGTGGAAGTCCACCAATGTGCCCTTCTGCACCTCGCTCGACACCTCCTCAGAGTCCGCGAGCTCCTGGTTCAGAGCGACCATGATCACGTTCGATGGCAACTCATGCCTCGACGCCACCGTGGCGTGCACAACTAACACGTTTCGCCGCAGCTCAACGTCGAATGCCACACGGCCACTATCCTCGGCCGCTACGACTCGTCGTCCGGCACGGTGGCTCAACTTGAAGCTTTTCTGGTCAAGAGCCCGTAGGAGATCAGGTTGTGCACAACGTCCTTGCTGAAGTACACCTCGGTGAGCTCCACCATCTGCACCTCGCCGCACGCCTCAACGCGCAGTGTCACCTTGCCTCGCTTAGTGATTCTCAACGGCTCACCGTTGGGCTGTATGCATTCATCGCTGTAATCCTCCTTGTCCTCGAGATACGACTCATCGTTCACGAAGTGGCGGCTGGATCCTCTGTCCAGGATCCAGAGGGCGTCATTGTCGCCGGTGTTATCGCCGACGGCCAGCGTGAGGTGTCCGCCCTGCTTGAGATCTGGGCACACAGCCCGCAGATGTCCAACACGGCCGCACTCGTGGCAGCTCCGCGTCTCCTGGCGCTGGTTGCCACGCTCCCTCACCGAGTTCACGCTCTCACGGCCGAGTGCCTTCTGCTGCGCCGACCCCGTCTCCCAGCTCTGGGCGAAGTGCGCGAGCTCCTCGGCGTGCGTCAGGAAGTCTGTCCTGGTCTGATCCACCTTGGCCATCAGCACAGTGCGCAACTCCGCAGAGGCGTACTGCACGATGTTCGTGAGCACCATGTAGTCACTGTTCCCCGTGGCCTCGGAGATACATGTAATGCTCTGGCTAGGACCTCTTGCCGTCCTTGGGCGCCGTGAACAACTTCATGCCCTGGGCGGGCGTGATGGTGGTCTTGAACGCGTCCAGCATCATCTCCATGACGTACTGCAGCGAGGGGTACTGGGTCCACCACGAGTCCACTTGTTTGTTGTAGTACCTCTCGGCCGTACCTGACAGTAGTGGCCGAGCAGGCCCACCTTCACGTCCTCGCTCCACGCAAACCCGCATGCGGACTGTCCAAGCTGCACTTGGCGGTCGAACCTTCGACCCCAGTCCAGAAAGCCGGAACCCAGTCCAACTTAGAGCTCCTTTCCGTCAATGGACGGATCGCCAGTTTCTTCTGGCGGGCGTCCGGGTAGCGGATCCCGACAACCTGCTGGTGCTGGTGCTGCCCAGGTACCACTGGTGGCTGAGGAGCTGGTTCTGGCGGCGCGGCGGCTGCGGCGCTCCTTGAGCAACTTGCGCGGCGCGCTCCACCGCGTACAGTCTCTGCAGCTCCGAGATGCCCGGCTCGTGAGCTCCCACGTCGGCATGACGAAGCTCATAACCTGTTGGAAGTTGGAGTTTCAGGGTAGATATGAAAGTGAGATTCAGTGGCCCGCTAGCGGCCGTATCATCCTACATCCATACCGTCGTCATCTGGACCTTCAGCTGCGCGGCGCATCCCCGTGAATCCTGACGCCAGATTCTCGACCTTTCAACACATTTTGTAGAGAAAGTGTCCAGAAAGGCGTCTACTAATCGGACGATATGCGGAATTTGTTCGTCGGCCAAACAGAAGCGAATTACGACGCAAACCGCAGTGAGCACAGGGAAGTCCTCGACGCTAGCGGAGACCATCGTGTCTGACATGACGAAGCTGATTATGGCAGCTTTTCAGCCAATCGGTGACAGTTTGAACGAATATTGCGAACGAACCTACCGTAGCGAGCAAGTGAACTTCGGTGCAGTTCGTGTTGTGGCAGAAGAAAAATACGCATTAAACCAATTGAACCACTACTCCAGCTCGAATACAAACACAACAGCAGTCGGTATTGCAAGTCCCAACTAACATCCGTCAACGTAGGACTCATCGTCTGTGTCAGTCTCCTCGTTGTCATTCTAACGTGCAATCATACAAGCCAGCATCAAAACAATGTCAGAGACCGATACCTTCCCAGCCAACCGCAGTTACAATTTCTTCTGTCTGACTTACCTCAATTGGATGCATTTTAGTCTTGAGTTGTCAGCTCACTGATGCCACCCTGGAGATCATCTTGAAGTACACGGATGTCAGACGCCAAACTTGCCAATTCAGCTGATCGACCCACGCGGTTACTGCCATGCGAACCAGATTGATGAAGAGTTGGTACAATGCCGACTGAGCAAACCAATCGACGGTTGAGGCGCACAACAACCACCAGCTGCTGCATGAAAAGCTTGATATCACTCCTTTCCATGGCTGTCGGCTTTGAAAGAGGAAGTTGAGCCCTCTGAGGCTCCACCAATGACGAATTGTTTCGAATCCACTCGACCGCATCTTCGATCTCACAATTGAGATCTTTTTGAGAATCCTGAATATCTGCCACGATCGTTGCCAAATCGTCAACTCTTCCTTCTGCGTCATTGGGGTCCTTGAATTGTCTGCAACGGCGATTCACCAACGTCACAAACTCCAACATCTTCAGCATCACATCTCGTAGCAGCTGCACGCCGGCGCACCCACCGGCTGCACCTATGCTCTCGTCTCGGTCAATTTCCACTTCGGGGTTCTTAAAGCTCGAAATACCATTGACCCCTTGTTCTAAGTCAGCTCGGGGGACTGATGTCCCGGCCTCTTTCGTCGTTTTCATGGTCGCTCCCCTTGCCAGTTTTTCCCTTTCTCCCCGCTCCTGGAGGTGCTGGAGCTGCTGATGCCGGTCGCCCCAGCCAGTAGAACTCTTTGAGATACGGTGTGTTCCGGGAGGGGATTGGTTCGCGGTTCTGGTACATATCGCGAAGCACTTCGGGCTGGGGTGGAGCCGTCGACAAGGTTGTGCAAGCGACGAGAGGTGCGTACACGATTGTGGTGCTGTACAAGCTTAGCTGACTGACTATTTGTGCTTGCTTGCACTGCCTGTTTGAAGAAGACAAGGTCAAGCCGATGGACGTCGTGGGGGCTGATGCAGCCGTCTACAAGGTCCTGCAAGCTACAAAAGGTGCGTACGCAATTGTGGTGCTGTACAAGCTCAGCTGACTAACTATTTGTGCTGATTTTGCCCTGCCTGTTTGTAGACGCCAAGGACTCCGTGAGTTGGAGCCGACGGCGGTGAAAGGTGCGTACGTCGTTGTGATGCAATACGTGTCGGCCAGCTAACTATATGCGCTTCCTTACCGTACATGTTTGTAAAACACCTAGGTCGAGCTAATGGACATGACGGGCTGTGATGCAGCCGTCTACAAGATGCTGCAAACCACAAAATGTACGTACGCGATTGTGATGCTCTACAAGCTCAGCTGACTAACTATATGTGCTTTCTTTGCCGTGCATGTTTGTAGACGCCAAGGTCGAGCTGATGGACATGAAGGGTTGTGGTGCAGCCGTCGTTCTCAGTCCCTCGCCGTCCGTGTCGTCCACCGAGAGTTCGTCCTCGGACCCGCTTGCGGCTGAACAAAACGTTATGGGTACGATTTTGTTTGTTACTTGCACTGACCAGTTCAGTGACTAATTTACTGGTTTACTTTACTTGGACGTACATGTAGAATATGGTGTGTGGTGTGGCGATCTTCAACCCGCTGATCTCGCGGCTTGTCACTCGGTGTGCTGCCGTTGGATGGCATTGGCGGCATCGTGAACAAGGACTGAAGGTAGCGGGTGAGACCATGCAGCTCGTGGTGGCGTTGAGTGCCTTCATCGTGCTCTGCCGAGCTCACTGATTACGTGGGCGTCGTCTGCCTTGTGCGTTGCTTGGCCAGCGACCATGTGCTTCTGGACTTCGTGCTGCACGTGAACAAGGCGCGTGGTACCAACCACTTCATCGTCCTCGGCTACTTCCCGGCCGGTCTGGTGCTAATCTTGCACGGCGACACAGAGACCTTGTCGGGCATGTACTCGTACGCGTTCTTGGGGCTCATGACGCTCTTCGACACGGACTGCATGTTGTTCAAGGTCAAGCGCGCCAATGTCCCGCGGTCGGTGACCGCGACGTGGTGGGGCTGCATTCAGGGGCGCCTCGGATAAGCACTTCGTGCCGGTTACCGTGGCGTTCAAGGACCTCTGATACACCATGCCCAACCCGGCAACCCCCAAGGACACCATCGACCTGCTCAAGGGTACGCGTTGCCCGGCATCATCACGGCGCTCATGGCTCGTCGGGAGCAGGCAAAACCACGCTCATGGATGTTGTCGCCGGTCGCAAGACAGGTGGCAAGACCACGGGCCAGATCCGGCTCAATGGATACCCGTGTCCATCCGTCGATCCACGGTTACTGCGAGTAAATGAGCATCCACTCGGAGTCCTTCACGACCCGCGAGGTGCTCACGTTCAGCGAGTTCCTTCGCCAGGGTGATGACGCCCCCGACAGCTTCAACTAAGACTCGGTGAACGAGTGCCTGGAGCTGCTGGACATGCACCCGATCGCCGATTATATCATCCACAGCAGCTCCGTGTAGCAGATGAAGCCCTGCCATCGGCGTGGAGCTGGCGGCGCAACCCAGCGTGCTCTTGTTGGACGAGCCCGCGAGCGGCCTGGACGCGCGCTCCGCCTACTTCATCATGGAATGCTTGCGCAAGGTGGCGGACACCTCACGGTCGTGTGCACCATCATCCACCAGACGTCGACGGAGGTCTTCAGTGCGTTTGACAGCTTGCTGCTGCTCAAGCGTGACGGTGAGACGGTGTTCGCGGGTGAGTTGGGCAAGAATGCGAGCGAGATGATCGCGTACTTCGTGTCGATGGCGTGGACAAGCTCGAGGACAACTACAATCGGGCCACGGGATGTCATCGGCGCCGGTGTGGTCAACAGCAACGGCGACAAGATGAACTTTGTGAAGGTGTGTCTCGTCCGTCGCCGGCACTCCCGGTTCTGGCGTACAGCGACAAGCGTGCAGCGACGGAGCTGGTAGCACTTCTCCAACATGTACTGGCGCACGGCATCGTATAACTTGACTCGCTTCAGCCTCATGCTGATTCGTGACTTCTCTTTGGCGTCACGTACATCAACGCGGAGTACAGCTCGTACGCCGGTATCAACTTGGGCATGGACATGCTCTTCTGCGCAACGGGCTTTATCGGATTCGTCTCATTCACCAGCGTGGTGCCGATTTCGACCGAGGACCGCCTCGCGTTCTACCGTGAACGTGCACCGCAGACGTACAGTGTACAATGTTCTGTGGTACTTCGTGGGATCGACTGTCGTGGAAATTCCGTTCTTTGGCACGCTGCTGTTCATGGCGCCACCACGTTCGTGGCCTACTGGCTGCACCTGTCATTGCACGTGCTGTGGCAGGCGTACTTCGGCCAGCTCATGGCGTACTTGATGCCGACGATGGAGGTCGCCATGATCTTCAGCGTGCTGGGCAGGGATTGGTAGTAGAAAGATTTTCAGTCAAAATAATACTACTAGTAAGTAACGGCTTAGTACCGCCTTCAGAATGAATACTCTTATAATATCGTCAAATGCGCCACCACAACTAATAATAATATTATTACTTAGTATTAATACTAGATTACTAATAATTACTGGCATATTAGTTTCAAACTAAACTACTATCAATCCCTGGCCAGGCGATTTCTTTTTCAGGAACATTATGTCGCCCCTAAAAGCAATACATTTAATGCTGAGACGCATATGACGCTGATATTTCATATAAATATAAAATTGGAGGTCACCACACCGTTATCGCTTTCATTGAGCCTCTTATATCGCATAATACATATTATGTATTCAATATTCAATTTAAGGTACATGTATTGTGAATTCAAAGTCCTTTAGATAGACGCTCATCAGGTTGTTTACGAACTACGAATCAAGCCCGGGACACCGGCCCGGGTAGGCAATTTGATCAGCTTCTAGAGCAATAGAAGTCACTTAAAACATACCGGTAGCTTCGTACCACGTAGTACTTCTCCCGTACTGCCTTACTTAGGAATCTACACAGGTCCGGATACCCGAAAACTGACGTCCGGTGGGTACGGGTACCCGAATGCCATCCAGGGGGACGATCGGGCGGGTGCGGGTACCCGGATTCCTCCAATTGCGAGCTCTGGTGTGTGGTTTACATAATTTTAAGGCATACAAAGCTCAAGCCTGATTCCTTATAAATCCGTGCTTATGTATAGATTCTAAGGGTGTTTTCGTTCTTAGAGTATCAAATTTACCAGTGAGGATATGGCTGTGAAGTCTATGTACGACGTGCCAATCGATGGTGCATTGGAACTTTTGAAGATTTGCTCGGTTAGCGCCGAGATGTGCTCTGGGACGAGATATGTTCTGGGATTACATAATTTAATCATGTATTTGGTGCGTATACATGTACTGTAGCAATTTAACGTCGATGCGTCTCTATCTCAAGGGGAAACACGACGACGTGTTGCGCAACATGGCGCCCTCTCGCCTGGCCGATGCTGAGGAGGTCTGCGATAATGCCCAGTCGAGACTGGAGCACGACATCCGCAACTCGAGCAAGCCGAGGAAGCACCTGTGGCTGCCAAAGACGCAGGACGACTCGGTGCTAATCGGTTCATCGAGTCCGCACCGTCGCAGCAAGAACCAGTCGGCCGTGCAGGAGTTTTCCCGCGTGACAGACCTGACGTCGTACTTCTACCGCTTCCACTATGATGAGTACCACCACTTGACCCCGAAGAAAGCCGAGGTGCAACTTGTGGACGTGCAGAAGCTCAAACCACACGAGCAGATCGTGAGCTGGGAACGCATGAACGGCCTCCGCAAGGCGACGCCGTCCTGGGACGCGTACACGGAGCCGCTGCTGGTGAATATCAAGACGGGCACGATCCTGGACGGCCATCATCGCTACAATGTGGTGGTGCAGCTGCGGCTGAAACAGGTGCCGGATGTGCTGGGGACAGCTCGATCCACGCGGACGTTTGGCCGGTTTGTGGACGGTGACGTCCTTCTGAAGGTCAAGCTGGCCAGCCAATCCTGTGACATTGTTAGCCTCAGAAAATTCACAATGGATTTGCCATGACGAAAGCAGAGGTCGTATTGATTACCTTTGTCCTGTACGTCTTGCACTTCGATCGCGGTGTTATAACCAGCTGAAGGTACCACCGTGGGTGTGCATACGATGTAGGGCGTGGATGCTTTCGATATTAGTTGACAGTCCCGGAATCAACGTACCTCGCAAATAGAACATTTACAGCGCCGGATTAAAAACTGGTCGCGTTTGCGTTGATGGTGTGCTCGGCTACCGCAGCAGTAAGTATAGTTCCGTTAAGGAGGGGGCTGCCGCGGAATCCGAGTCCCCCAAGAACGCAATATGCGTAGTGTGGTCAGTCGTGTGAGAGTCTTTAGATGGATGGAGAACAAACGAGTGTTTGGGCAAGTGCTATTGATTGATGGTTGTGAGGCAAAACTTGTGAGTGCATATTTAGCGACTCGTGTGTAATGGACGGACCCGCGTACGCTGCATGGGTATCGCGGGCGTCGGTGTGGGCGCAACGGTATCCAGGACGGCAAGTTGGCACACAGGTGGATTTCGTCGGTCCTGTTCCTTGCGATGGCAGCGGAGGCATTGCCGCCAATACACGTTCATTACCTCTTCAGTCTATCTACTGCTACCGATCCTCGTTTGAGCTTCGCGCTACCAGCCCAATCCTCTCGTAGTTGACTTGGAGTTTGTAGGATACAAGCTAAAGCCCAACTATAAATATATTCAGTCTTTAAACTACCTTCTAAGCGTTAAGTCCCCTTAGACCGGGAACTGTGGACGTGTGTCCACTGAGAGTCCTCTCTCTACTTCCTCTGTGCAAGGTGCTCGTGTGCCGCGTCACACTTGGTAGCACTTGTAGTCAATCCACGCCAACGCATCAGATTGATCTACCTGAATTCTCTGTGGTCTCGTACGATGAGCCAAGATGGACCGGGGTGAGTTTCCTCGCTTGGACGACTCCTGGTTTGAGTCCGTCCGCAAGATGGCAAGCATCTTTGGTCTTGAAACACTCCGAGGCTTGGCGAAGGCGACGCCAGCCGATCAAGCCGAACGCGTGAATGTGTTCGACAAGTACGAACGCGGGCTAATTGCACACGTTCGGGGAAACCTTGAGGCCCCTGTGGCAGCAGTGAATCCAGAGCAGTCAAAGCCGCTGAGGCTCGCTGTGCCACCGTTCGAAGGGGAGGAAGGTGGAAACCTTCACTTCTGAGTCCGGGAGGTCGAGATCGCCATGCGGGCGGGTCTTATCTCGGACCAGTAACTGCATGTTGCTTTCGCGCTCTCCAAACTTGGCGGTCGTGCCAAGAACTGGGCTTACACCCTGGAGACAACGCCCCTGGATGCTTTGCATCATGGGAGCAGCTGTGCGAGCAGCTACGGGCTGCTTTCCTCCCGGCGATCAATGTTTTCCGCCAGCGCTCTCGATTCCTTGCGTGTAAACAAGGGAAACGGGAGCTGTACGAGTATGTACAACAGATGCGCACGCTGGCTGCATCTCTGGTGGGGAACCCTTAGCCGAAGACGTCAAGACGACGGTCATTATGGGTGGCCTCAGGGTCGGCCCAGCACGCACACAGCTTTTCCGTATGCATGCGGCTACAATGGAGGAGGCGATACGTCTGGCTCTCCAAGAAGAGTACAGTCACAAGCAGCTGGTACTCCAGTTGTTGAACAACCCGTTGTAATGCAACATGTTGATGCACAACCTGTTGTTGCTCACAACGAACCCGAGCCAATGGACTTGAGCTCAGCAGAGACCTGCTCAGTCCGCTGCTATGGCTGGTGTGGGATATGACATTATCAACGTGTCTGCCCGTCACCTGGAGATGGGAACAAGCCGTTCTCAAAGTCCCGAAACCCTAAGGGCCGCTGGCGTGCGCCGCGGTCGGATGACCAAGGGCGCTCCTCTTGGAACGCAAAAGCGAAAAGTGATTTATTGAGAGCTAGTGCGGGCTAGCTGCATTGAGTTACGTAGTGACGACATCTGAGTCTAGAGTCATCGTGTCAATGGCTACACATCAAGCTGATTTCCCAACACTTCCCCGTCAGCGCTGGTTTGTAGCTGTTCGACACCGATAGCTTGACGTAGTTCGCGAAATCTTGTAGTTCCAAGCGCTTTATTAAGTCCATCCGCTAACATGCCCACGGTTGGACAGTACATCAAATGCAGGAGACTGGAGGAGACCGCGTCTCGAATGGAGAAAAATTTGCAGTCGACAGGCTTTTGAGCCTCTGCGCTCTTGCCATTCGTGAGTCGTTTGATGGTCGACTGATTGTCGATCATAGCTGGAATAACGGCGACTTCGAATGACTTAGTCAAGCATTTCAGTAAGAGCTGCGTCCACTGTGCTTCTTCAACTCCATCGTCAGCCGCAATGTATTCCGCAATTGTCGATGACTTCGAAACGATTTTCTGTCGTTTGGGTTTGCCATGATACAGGACACCCAAAAACTTGAACGACGGAGCCCGAAATTGAGCGTCGATCTTCCTCGTTGTTTGCCCAGTCGGCGTCTGTGTAGACGCGAATTGGAACAGCAGATGAATTGCGCCGATATACCAATCCCATGCTCCTTGTAGCATTGACGTACCGAAGGATGTTCTTGACAGCGTGCCAATGTTGTATCGATGGGTTGGAGGCTTGATTTGCTACCTGATTGACCGCAAAGAAATGTCTGGTCGCGTGACGCGTGCCAGATAAAGCAATGATCCAACTGCTTGGCGGTAAGGACTATCAGCAGCGCTTTCGTCGTCTTCAGATCTTCGGTAGAGAATTGTTCCTTTGTCGAGTGGTAATTTTCGTGGGCGGCTATTCTCCATACCAAAACGCCGTGTAATTTAGCAGCAAATTGAGATTGATCCATAGTTGTGACTCCACGGGAAAAGTCCATTCGGATGCGAATGCCGAGAAACCAGTTCACTTCCTCGAGATCCTTTACTCCGTATTTGGTGTGAAGAGCGAGCATGAGGAGGTCCATCTCGTGCTCATCGTTGTACCCGATCAGAATATCATCTACGTAAATGAGCACAATTAAATCGTTCGTTGGGTGAATGTAGACACAACGATCCTCACGAGTTGGAATTAGTCCAAACGCTTTGAGAAATCCGTCAATTTCCAGATTCCACTCACGGCCAGCTTGTTTTAGGCCGTACAGTGCTTTGTTAAGTCGCCATACTTTGGATCGACTGCTCTCCTCAAATCCACGCGGCTACCTCACATATATGATCTCGGTAAGCCTCGCCTTCACGTACGCCGTCGGTACATCGCCTTGGCGTACTCGCATGCCCTTTTGGGTCATTTGCGCGAAGAAGACTCGGATGGAGTTCAAACGGGCCACTGGTGCATAGGTATAAAAACATCCTTCAAGAACTCTTGAGTGAAACCTTGAGCGCAAATACGCGCTTTTAGGCGTTCAACTTCCCCGTTGTCGCTCAATTTCACCCGAAAAACAAATGTGGATCCAATGATGTTGGCTCCGGGTGGTGGATCCACAAATCAAACGTATCATTTGCACGAAGCGCCTCAATTTCATCTCGAATGGCCTGTTCCCATAGTGGCCATTGCTTAGACGCTTTCGCGTCTTGCAAATTAACAAGTTCGTGGATAATTTCACGAAAAACAACATGAGCGGCACTGAGAACTGCTCCTACGCGATCAGCTATGCGTCTTGATCGTCTCGGCCTGGCGTTGTTGACTTCGCGAGGTGGGGCAGCAACTGTAGGTACGCCTGCACGAGTGGGTCGCTCATCTGAGATGTCCACGGCTTACTCAAAATAACTCGTTCTCCACGTTATCATCCAGGTAATTAAGCTCAGTAACAACTCTAAAAGGGTCATCTTCTGGTGATGTGACTTCTTCGAGAGGCTGAACTCGGGGAGGCTCCAGAAAAACAACACTCCGGCTGTGTACAACGCGGTTTCCTCGACCGGTGACGTACACAAAGTACCCTTTTCGATGAGGATCACTTCCGATAAAAACTGCGGTTCTGCCTTTTGGGCGAAAGTGATGCCTCGTAGAGCGCTGGTTGGGTGGGATAAGAACGACACATCGTTGACCGAACGTCTTGACCATTTTGAGATCAGGCTTCCTTCCCCAAAACGTTTCGAATGGTGTTTTCTCTTGGTCAGTTCGGGATAAAACACGATTTCGGCTGAAGACTGCACTTCTCACTGCATATTCCCACAAGTAGTGCGGTAGTTTAGCTTGGATCATGAGCGTCCGTGCTGCATCGGCAACAGTTCGATTTGTGCGCTCAATTACTCCATTTTGGTGGTGCGATCTGGCTCCGGCATCTCCTGTAATACCTTCGTCATCACACACCTGTCGAAATTCAGCGCCAAGGAATTCGCCGCCATTATCAGACCTATATATCTAAATTCCATCCATCTTCTTGAATCGTCTATTGACGATGTTCATGTTGTTGCGAAAGCATTTGGCGGCCTCGTCCTTCGTTTTCAGGAAGAACACTGATGTGTGACCCATCCACTTGAGTGCGAAGAAATACTTGTTGCCATTGTAACTGCGGGCAAAGGGACCTGCAAGATCACCGTGGCAGACATCATTATGAGCTGATTGGGGTCGGGATGCTTCTTTAGGTGCCACGGCACGAGTAATTTTGCCTTGCGCGCAAATCTCACAAGGTTTTGAAGGAGTGAGTGAGCCGACAATCTTCATTCCTTTCACCGAGTTTGAGTTTGCTAACTGCGCAATCGATTTGTAGTTCAAATGGCCGAGTCGTTGATGCCAGTCATCGATCGAGTTTGGATGTAGGGCTTTTGCCACTGCTGGAGGCACCTTCAACGTGTACACTCCTCGAGATACAGTACCACGTAAAACTGGCTTGTCGTAGATTAAGCACTCGGTGTCCGTGAATTCCACCTTCATACCGTCGTCGATCAACTGCTTTACGGAAATCAAGGTGTGCGTAAATCCCGGAGCGTAAATAACGTTATCCAGGACTGTTTCTTTGAGCTGCTTGATTTTCATCTTTCCTTTCTGATGTCCGCAAACTAAATCGCCATCAGCGATTTCAACAGCGTGGGTTTCACAGTCACGTAAATCAAATAAAATCTCGCGAGCTCCAGTGGTGTGATAGCTTGAGCCTGCATCGATTATCGGGGCACCAAAAGGAATACCAGGATCAAATACTTGGTCCGTCACTCCCAATGGCTCCCGCGATCTTCAGTAAAAAAAGGTTCATCAGCTTTAACTTCATCTTCATCTTCGCTCGCTGCTCCCTGGTTCTGCGAATTGGCTGGAGCCGCTGTTACGCACGGGCTGCATGTGTCATGCCCGTTCGTTGTCGGGCCACGAATATTTCGTGATAAACAGTGGTATGGCCAAGCTGTCCGCATTCATCGCAGCGCTCGTTTGTGTCGTCGCGGCGCTGGAACTTTCTTCCCTGTCTGGATGGCTCTCTGGGCACCTGCCTCTTGCTGGGGACCTTCGCGTATTTTCCTCCCGTTCTGGTCAGCCGTGACGGAGTGAATATCGGCTTGCTGATGTTTAGAATACCTTGATGACCGGCTAATGAGCAAAGTCGCGAAATGGCCCGGTCCAGTTGACGAAGTGGTTGGCTTGAGTCCTCACGAATCACCATCTTGAGAAGATCAGTTTGCTTTGACCGTGCACTTTCGATGAAAGCACTCAACGATTTGTTAGACTCGTTCGTTTCAGTGCCTTCTGGGGTAGACGCAGCTGCCATGCTGCGTAGGCGCAGCGAGAACGTATGATACGATTCACTGGGTTTCTTGCGCTCGGCGGCCACCTTTAGGCCAATCTGTAGTTTGGGTAATCGTTTGAACGCTCTTCCAAGGCTTTCGAGAGATCGATTGCGCAGCTCATGCACGTTTGCAATGTACCATTGGCTGGCAACTCCTTCCAGGTTTTGGAAGAACAGGGCGTTGCAATGGCGTTCTGGAAGCAGGACGTTGTTCAAATCTTCCTGCATACCGAGCAAAGCTTCAAATCGCATAAACTACATGGCTGTACCCGAATCGATGGCGTCAGTGTTTGAGCCGCTGAACGCATTAATCTTGAAGTTCTTCACGAAACGCTCACAGCATCACTCAGCTGAGTTGGCCAAGTCGGATCGCGTATCGCTGTCAGGGGTGTGTGTTGTCTCCTACTGACCGCTAGTGCTTACGCGTCGCGTACCGTCCGTGGCGAGGTCGTGCCTAGCGTCAGTTTGTGAGTCCATGTTCTCTTGCTTGCTTGGTGTGGGAGCCTGCGGCTGTTAACCTGTTGGAACGCAAAGCGAAAAGTGATTTATTGAGAGCTAGTGCGGGCTAGCTGTACTGAGTTACGTAGTGACGACATCTGAGTCTAGAGTCATCGTGTCAATGGCTACACATCAAGCTGATTTCCCAACAGCTCCAACAACCAGTAGGAGGGAGGCATGATGCCTCCACTGGGGAAGACCTAAGTCTTCGCGACGGGTGTGCGGATGGCGCGCACCGCGGAGGCTTAGCCCCATGAGAGCAAAGGCTCTCTCGAAACGAGAAAGGCAGCGCTGGGCTGCTGGTTGTACACGTAATTGTACGCGGGTATCGATACCCTTCAAGAGTAGGGCGGCGGGAGATGTTGTCCGCCTCCACAGCGTTGCACGGATAAGCGACTGTTTTGCCAATGCCCTCCGTGTGAGCAACGGCAAGGGGCCGGTCGTAATACGACTGACCGTTGGTATGGTGCTATGAGCATTTTGGGTCCGTATGGACCTGGCTGTCAAGTCTTAGGACATTGACAGCATGGATGTGTACGTTGTTGTGGACACGTACAACTTCTACTTGGATGGGACGTAGCGCTTGGAGCTTTCGCCCTGCAACACTATAGCCCCTGGAAACTGGGTGCTTGTGCGCACTTGGACCAGGAAAATCTCCTGTGCAGTAGACGGCCCGTCCGGACGAGGGATTTATCAATGAAAAGGCCTGGGGAACTCGGTCAGTAACCTCACCTTGTGTACCCCTTCGAATCGGTTGTTTTGATCAGGGAAAAGGCTAACTACTGGTAACCTCGTACAGTACGCTGGTAGGTAGTAAGACAACTGATCACCCAGGGAATACTACCAATTCCCGGGGTGGTAACAATACGCAACTTACGATATGCACTAGTTCCTTCGGAGAGAGACTCCACCGGCGATGGCCGCAAAATAATTACGAGGATAGACCCCAAAGAGATATGAAGTGTTACTCCTGTGCTGGCTAGACCACACGCCAGGCGAACAGATATGGAATGCCTAGTAATCCCGGGGGAAAGCTGAGACAAACAGATGCTACTTACGAGCGGAGTTGGGTTGGGGATTTAGTCTTCTAGCACGGATCTACCGGGACCGCGATCCCTTCCTTAGTCGCTGGACTTGGTCTGCGTGCTTGAAGGGAAAAGTAAGACTGAATTAGGGCATCTCCTGGGGCGCTGGCCTCGGGAAGACGCTTAAACATATGGCTATCTCTGGGATCTGCTCGAACTACTTGGGCTCACTATGTCCCAACTTGGGTACACTATAGAGTGGCCCGTCTGCGGTCATCGCTCGTGGCACGGACACCTCCCTGGGGTGTTCTCCCGGTGGCTCTCGGGGTCCTAGCACTCCGGGGTCCAGGGCTCCAGCCTTCTGTGAGCATGTGCCCGGCGATTCTACCGAAAACCACGAGCACTATGTCACAACCGCCCCAGACTGAACCACCTCCGTCGACACTGCGGGAGACGTCGGGGTTCAGGAACTTTGACGAGTCTCTTGGGGTTTCGGCTGACAGTACTTGACTGGGCTGCGTCCCCGGCTGGTTCTTCAACTGCATCGTCAGTATGGGTCGGTAATCTAGTTTCGCACCGTTGGCGTGGGACGTACCGATTCGGGTCTAGACCTTTCATTCCGGTCGGTATGGTCGGTATCCATCACCCGCGCTGGGTGATTCTCACTAGTTGTCCCACGGCTCGTCTCGAGAAAGGGACTTTTTTCTTATTCCCACTTTTCGGCTCATTCCCGAATTTGACGACTCGCGCGACACTCAATTTCTTCCATGGCTCCGAGGACGCCCGCTAGGAACGCGGCGACTCCGCGTCCCGCCGCACAGACGCCGCCTTCTGCTCCCGCGGCTCCACGAGTGAGCCCGCCCCGTATCCTGCACGCTGTCCCTCAGGGTCCTGCCGCCGACGGAGTGGTTAGCCAGCTCCAAGAGGCCCAGGCGTTGGTCGACCTCGCGGGTCAGTCGAATGCTCCGTTACCCGCCTTGAGTGCCGAAGACCAGGGGCTGCGCGACGCGCTGCTCATGCCGACGTACAATCTTTCGTCGGGCATTTACGGGGGTTTCATGGACATCATCACGCGTTGGCGCACGGGTCCCGAACTCCAGGGTACTCTGGGCTTCCCGGACGCCAACGTCATATTGCCCACGGGGACGTGGCGCGGCCCGATCTGGCGGCTTTGGTGTGTCCGACCGACCCTCCGCCGTCATACGTATACCTTCCGGCTCTGTTGAGGACATCGAAGCGATAGCAGCCGGGAATCTTCAAAGCTTGCAGGTCCGGGACATCGATGAAGTGGCGCACGTTGCAGTTCGCGTACCGGAGTTGGATCTCCGGCAATTGGAGACCCTCTCCCACCAGGTCCCTGCGGGAGATAGCACTCCTACGGACGTATTGGTCCCTCGGGCGCTCACCGGGTTACCCCGGCCGTCTCCCAAACCCGCCGGGCCAGGTCCGTGGAACTCCAGACTGGGCCGCTAGTGGACATCTTGGGGGCGGACCGTCTGGGGTATCGTGTACTGAATACTCTCAATGCTCTCCAGATCGCCCTGGAACGTGTGAGTGCTCTCGATGACGTCCATCGGAAGGCTGCCACTGCCCACCCTGAGAGTGCCGTTGTTACGATGTTGCTTGGTCGGGCTTGGAGCGTTCCGAGAATGCGCGAGCCCAAGTCCACCGCGAATGGGAGCAGTCGCTCCGGCTCCTCGATAAACACACTCTGGAGGCCTATCGCGGCTTTGTGGGGAGAACTCAGACAATCCTGGGAGTAGAGCGACAAACTGCGGAGCTCCTGGAGACTCAACTGGGGGAAGCCGAGAGACAGGTCTCGGATATTCAAGCTTCGCTGCAACACGCGGAGGCTGAGCTGACTGTCCTTTGCCAAAGTGTTCGGACCCTGGAGGGCCAGCGTGACCAGGCCCATCCCAGACAGCTCGGTTCCTCGAGAAGAGTTTGAAACCGAGGTTCGCCGTCTCCAAGACCAGATAACTACCCTGGGGACAGAGAACCAGGGCCTCCAGGTCGCTCTTCGTAAGGCTCATGGTTTATGCGACTCAGGCGCGTTGACCGAGAATTCCATCTCCCGGGGTTCTTAAGGCATTGTGGGAGATCTCCCGGCGTTCAGGGAACACCTCGGGGCTTACTTCTCGTCGTCTCCATTGCCCTACGCGGTGTCCCTGATGGTCATGCGTGAGGTGGTGACCGCTCCTGCTCCTGTCATCGCGCCTCCTCTTCCTCCAGGGGGCAATTCTAATCCGCCGGGCAGTGGCCCTCGGGCCTTTCTTCTCCGACGCATTATTCGGGTGTCCCGCCCTCTGGCGAAGCCGCGACCCAGAGAAATCCTCCGCAAGGTTCGGAAGGCAGTCTCCATCCTCTCGGGAGGGGTGCTCCCGCGAAAGCTGCTGGGGGACCTGACCCGGACTCTGAGCCAGTCCATGAACTCGGGTCCGGGATCCAGGACCGGGACGTGTCTTCGTCCGACGAGAGCGAGGAGGACCTCCCAGAAGAAGAGGAGGATGGCTCTGAGGTTTCGGACTCGGAGGCCCTCCGGGACGAGGAGACAAAGGCTCCGGCAAATCAGCCGGAGGTGATCGTCCTTGACCCACAGCATCTGCCCGTTAGCGGCACGGAGTCACCTCCTCGAATGGCGACAGACGGCCTCCGCCAGATCCGTCCCCGGGATTATACGCCCCAGGCGGATCGTCGGAGCGAACTCTACCGAGCAGTTGATTCCGACGCCAGACCGCCGCGTACTGATGAGTTCCTGGAGAAGTTTCATCCTGCGAAGGCCACGTTGGACGATGTCCAGCCTGACGTGTTGTAATACTTTCGAATGGACGGGGACAGCTGTAGCCTCCACGAGGCTGAAGATGCCATCCTCAGCCGGTTGGGCCAGGAAATCATGGCCCACACCTACCTCCGAGAACACAAGCTACTGGCGATTTTCCTTCGCGAGTTGTGTTTGCAGATCTTGGACGAGGTGGATTGGCTTGGTCGTGTCCCCGAAGAGTATTTTGACGAAGGAGTGGAACGGGCTCAGGAGTCCAACTGGGAAGTCAACGTGGACCGCCCCTCGCCTCCAATCCCTACGGATCGACCCGATTCCCCGGAGCCCTCAGATCATGACGCCGATGCCTCTGAGGATGACGTTCCCCTCCTGCATCGAATAAGCGCCCCGCGACTCCCAAGCGTAAGTGGAAACACCCCCGGGCTTCTAGCATGTCCGAGGCGAGCACGAGTCCTGCAACACCTCCTCCAACTAAACGTGGCGGTTCTCCCCGAGTACCCGTCGGACATGTCTTCTGATGACGGCGCTGTGGTGTTTCGTTCGGTGAAGATGCCGGATGACCCTAACTTGGGACCCGAGGGAGTACAAAACCCGACTCCCCACACCAAGTCCTGGATCGTGTACCTGGTACGAGTCTGCGTGATTCAGGTCGTCCAAGGTCGCCAATTATACGGTTTCCCGGGTTACCGGTGCGTTACGGGGGCGACTAAGACCGCACAAGCCCGCTTCAACCAGGAGGATTACGAAGACTTGGTGACCGGGACGGCTCCTAGGAAGCGCAGGCCTTGGGATGATATGTTCGTCTACCGGATCAAGGTCTTCTGGTTGGCTGCCGTAGTGTTGTACGTGGAGTACATGTACACTTGGCGCCGGGCGTTCTGGTAGCGGCTCCATTGGGTGGAGATGGATCGCAACGACCCCGAGATCAAGCTATTGTACCAAGCTCGGAGTGACCTCCAGAAGACTTGGGGCCGAGCACGGGTCGATGTGAAGACGGTGGTGAGCCGACTCCCCGAGGCCGAACATCTCGTTTTCCGTCGCGAACCTGGGCTTTGGCGTCACCCTCGCAAAGTGGGCATTGGATTATCATGGATGCGTCTACGGGGCGGCCTCTGCCGACTCAGCTGGAGATCTTGGACCAGCGCGAACCGGCTCGGGTGTACTGGAGTCCTCCCTGATCTGAGTCGCGAGTCTCGGAGAGCGTGACGCCCCGTACGTGGGACACTCGTGTCCAAGATCCTGCCCGAGGTGTGGTGATCCCGACGCCCGCTCGTTTCGCGGCAGCTTCTCGTGTCCTCGACCTTTAGTAAGGTTCTCTTTGGAGGTTGGCCACTCAAGCCAGGACCAGTGCCGTAATGCATCTCTTTTCGTTTGCTTCCTACTCGCTTCTCAGCCCTTGATATGCCTTCTTGTTTTTGTCATCCTCTGTCTTCGGGCACCTGTGTACGACTCCCTCACGGGCTCTGAAGGACTCGTCTCCGATCTTTAGGCTCGGGGGCACCCGAGGGACAGCTTCCCCGAAAGACCGGACCACATTCAGTCGGCCTTTTACTTCGCGTTTCGGGGCTCTTCATGCCTGAGGCATCTTCTCGTGGTCTCCTGCAGGAACGATTTGCAGGACCTCGAGACATCCGGGGACACCCGATCGGAGTCGATCCTAGGTACCAACTCCCGGGTTCACACTCCGGGGTAATCTATACCCTTAAGTATCTTCTTGGATTCTCCAGCATGGGTAGACTTGCTGCAGCCCGAGGCATCCAGAGGAAGTCCGCTGGAACCTTCTATTTCAACCGGTTCTGGGACTCCACTTCTGGGTATCTCCTAATGGACTTCCTCGTCGGGGAGATCGTCTCCCGACTGCATAGTCTGGAAACGGACTCGTGCCCGCTCTCGTTGGTTGAACTCGTACAGCAGCCGTCCACAGTTTAAACGCTCCTGGGGTACCCATTCAGGATCATCGTAACCTTCCCACTTGACTTTGTACTCTTTGATGCGGCGGCTAGTGCGAGTCTTTGCGGCCCAACGTACGTCGAGCCTCTTCATCCGGCTCAAACTGTCTTCCCGGAGTAGCGCAGTGTCGAAATCGTCATCTTCCGGGACATCAATAGTCACAGTCGGCCTCTCGGGGAAAACGACTCTCGGTTTCAGCCTGCTTACATGCACCCAGGGGTAGAATCGATAGTCGGTCCCCTCGATCTAGAGCTTGTACCGGAAATCACTCCCCGTTTCCAGGATCCGGAACGGGCCGTGCCAGAGATGAGCTAGCTTCTTGGTCAGCCCTGGCCGTACTTGGGCCAAGTACAACCAGACCGAATCGCCGATTTCGAACCCTTCTTTAAGACGGTCCCGACAACCGCTTCCATCGTTGGTTGTGTTCCTGGGCTCTCCGGGTTTTGGCTTTACTCTGGAGATCACAGGCCCATGCTCTAGCATATTCCACTTAGCGCTGGATCTTGATACTCCACTCGTACGCGTCTCGGCGTTGAACATCCCGGGGACGTCACCCATCATGGCTTCTACCGTGCTCTGGGGGCATCCCAACCATGTACGAGATAGAAAGGCGTGTCGAGTCGGGTGAAGTCATAGAACGTGTTGAGTGCCCACATGAGTTTCTCCGCGAGTTCGTCCCAGTCGCTCCGGTTCCACGGTTTCCACGTAACCTCTCACACTCCGGATGACCGTTTGCACGGACCTCTCTTGTTGTCCATTGGCCTGAGGTCGGTGGGCTAGAGTCGCCCTCTGGCAGCTACCCAGCATCTCCCGGAAGTGTTTGAAGACACGCCCCATGAACCGGGGGTGCGGATCATCTCGCTAGCTCCGAATCTGCGGAACACGCTCTCTTCATAAGCGTCGACCGTTTCCTGAGCTGTGGTGCTCCCCATTACTTTGCACATGATGAACCCTAAGAATGCGCACTAGAAGAGCAGTAACGCTTCATTTCCGCAGGTCGTGCGGGACACAGGGATCACGGAGTCCATGGAAACTACTTGGAATGGCCGAGTGGCGCGGATATTTCCGGGGATGGTCCTGGGTTTCGTCGGAGTCCCTTGGCAGTCACACAGTCCACACACTCCTTGACGTATCTTTCAGCTGACTTGTACATGCCAATCCAGTAGTACTCTCGGCGTAGTCGTTCGTAGGACCTGATGATTCCTTGATGCGCCCCCTACATGTCTGTATCACTGTGATGCAAGATGTCGTCTTGGAGATCTCGGGGACGACCAGACGGAGTCGGTCTGCTTCGGGTCGAGGCCGGTTCGGCGTACTCCTGGCCACATAAAACAAGGCGTCTCGGCTGTCTAGCACGAGCTGTCCCGCTATTCTAGCCAGGTGCGTCGTCTGCTTCAACGAGAGGCGTTCGGTCTCTCGTCCGAGAAAGCTCACCAAAGGCGCTAAGGTAGGTCAGGCGCAAATACTTTGCTCTAAAGTTCCTAGATATTGTAAACTGCCTAATTAATGCCTCCCTGAAGTCACTACCGAATTTTGAGGAAAGCTGTACCCGTGTTGCACTTCCTGAAATGGGTACAGCTTTCACCCACATCTGAATTTAAACTGAGCGACCAACATCGGTTTCTCATTGGTCATAATTGTTATTGGTCATAATTATTAGCTCTTGACGATCGTCGCTCATTGACAAAAGCCAGCAGCAGCCATGCCCAAGACGCCAAGACGACGCAAGCGTGATACCAGTCTAACGGTGAAGGCAAAGCTGGACATCGTCAAGCAGGCAGAAAGGAGCACCGTCAGAGGCACAGCATCCGAATACGGCGTGCAACCTTCGCAGATTCGCAGGTGGCGCAAAAACCGAGAGCGCCTCGAGCAGACAGCGAACAGGAACCCGAAAGCGAAGACAGTGTCCAAAGGCCGACCGCTAATTCATGGTGCTTTTGAAGCAGAGGTGGCCGCCTGGATTAGAGCTCGTAGAGACCAAGACATTGCCGTCTCAACCAGACACGTTATCAACAAGGCCCTCTCGATGAACTCGTCATTTAAAGGTGGTATTCGCAAGACACTACGACATTGGGTGTACCCATTCTTGCGGCGGAACCGCCTTAGCTTTCGCCGTCGCACCCACGTCGGCCAAAAACTCAGTGGACACCTGCAATCCATTCGGAAAGAGTTCGTCGACATGGTTAACGAGCGCTTCCAGCCAGGCGGGACCCTCGAGGGGACCACCTTCAATGATCGTGAATATGGACGAGACCTCGGTCCACTACGAGCAGACAGCCACCACAACTATCGCGCCGACTAATAGTCGAACTGTAGCAATTCGTGGCAGTGGGTCTAATAGTCAAAGACTCACGGCATGTGTTACGTGCGCCCAAGACGGTACTAAACTACCTTTTTTGTTGTTTTTAAAGCGAAGCCCCACGGTCTGATTGAAAATAAGTTAGACAAGATCTTACCTCAAGGAGTCTACGGATGCTGTCAAGAGAGCGGTTGGATGGTTTGTAACGCTATATATTGCCATGCTTTTGAGATATTGTGTAACATTTTGTATTTGTGTTTATGTAGGACGATCGGGGTTGTCGTATTTGGGCTGAAAAAGTGTGGGCACCTTACGTTGCTGCTCACGCGTCGTCAATGCTTTTACTGGACGAATTCAAGTGTCACAAGCAGCCCGTATTTGGTCGTCAACTCAGTGCTTTAGGGACCGACCTTACAATTATTCCGGGGGCTACACATGCGTACTTCAACCTTGTGATGTTGGGCTAAACAAGCCGATCAAGGACTCTATAAGAGCGCAATACGACGACTGGGCGGCAGTAAACATGGCCGACGTTGCGCCTGATGCTAACGTGCCAGTCCCGAAGCGAGAAGATATTGTACCTTGGCTGCTGAAGGCATGGCAAGGCATCACGGAACAGAGTGTCAGAGATACATTTGCAAGTATTGGATTCGGTATTTCCCAAGTGTCTGACCCAGACGTACTTAACGAGAGCGATGGCGAGGACGAAATTGAGGAGGCTAGTGATGATGGCTGCGAGGAAGAAGGATCCGACGTTGAGGAAGTCAGTGACGTGCTGTATAACATTAGTCTCTAAACTGTTCCTCAATATAATTGAGCATTAGGCATCGAACGAGCCCTCCGTGGCGATCTGAGTGGCGTCGCTTTTGACCGTTGTCAGAGTCGCGCCAATCCTCCACTATAGTGGCAAATTGGTTCTTGTACTGGTCTTGCTGCCGAAGAAGTCTTCGTGGTAAGAACCCAATGTGGCATTGCTGCGAACCGTCTCGAATGACGAAGGCCTTCACGCAATAGCCCATCTCGCCATCACCTTGATCCTCCACTTGTAAACGAAAGACGACTAAGTCCCCGACTCGAATGTGCTTGCCGCACGCCTCATGTGCCGCACAGCTACGACCCCCGTCCTCGATATCGCATCCAACGATGTCGACGCCCTGTGGAATCATGGCACAAACTGTTCTGAGTGCGATTTCAACAAACGTTTCTGATTGGTAGATAATCTTGCGGGGGTACAGGTTTCCTCCACACAGCCAAAAAAGCTGCCCATCACTTTATATAGAGAATCTGATAGGGGGTACAGCTTTCACCGACACTTTGACGGGTACAGCTTTCCTCAAAATTCGGTAGTTCGAAATGAGTGGCTCTCAAGCTATGTCTACTCTCGTAAGTACGAACCGGACTTAGTCGACTAATGGTTGTACCTCATATGTGTGCTCAACATCATGTATCCATGTATCCATGTACCAGTGTAGCCATGTGTGCCACACACCATGTTCTAGAATTGGTCACAAACCATCAGCCGGACTCCGCCCTATTACACCCTCCCACACCCAAACGGGAAACACCGTCGTATCGCATTCTGGGAAAGGAGCGGGGAATCCAGCGAAACGCGAGCACACCGTGCGCCCCCGACGTTAAAGCCTCATTCTCCAAAACGCCACCGACCCCACAAGCACCGGCCACAGGCCATGACCAAGGCCGCCGGCATCAAGAAGGGCCTTTCGGGCACCGCCGACGCGAAGAGGGCGACCGACGCGAAGAAGAGCCGTACGGGCGACGTGGAGAATAAGACCGACACGAAGAAGTGTCCTGCGGGCGCGTCGAAGACCGCCGATGCTGCCCAGAGCCCCTCGGGCTACGCGAAACCGGCGCCGAAGACAAGACAAGCCCTACGGGCACTGCGACAATTGCGGAAGAAGACGCTGGCTTGAAGAGCACCTCCGCACACGAAGACACCAGCTCCAAGAGTCCTGCGAAGTCACCATCCAAGGTGACCGACGTGCCAGGCACTCTGGAGAAGGAGACCACGGACACCAAGGCGGGGGACGCGAATACGATGGCCGTCCCGGCCGCCAGTTTGGATCCCAAGATCACGGACGTGACGTCTCCCACTCCTGCCACGCAGGGTGATACGAAGAAGGTGCTGGAGCCCAAGAAGGCGACGCCTGCTTCTTACGGCCTCAAGACGAGAAGCCAGACGCGGACCACAAAGGTGGACGCCGATTCGGCAGTGAAGAAGCCGGCTGCCCAAGCCATAGCCGTCTCAGCAACGAAGAAACGGAAGGCTCCGAAGGAGAAGACCGCCAAGGGCGGGGCGGGCGCTGTCTCCAAGACGAGCGCTGTCCCCAAGACGCAGAAGACGACCGGGACACAGTCCGCCAAAGGAGGTGCTGCTCCAGCCAAAGCGCGGAAGATGCCCAAGGAGAAATCTCCTGGTCGACGAGCATCCGTGGCTGCAGCGCGGCGCCGCAAGCGTCACCACAACGCGACCCCGGGTCCGTATTACCCGGATAGCTCGTTGAGCGACGACCCGAATCTCGTCCGAGGTGACGAGGAGAAGGAGAAAGACGACATCGTCCACACCTCCGAGGCACCTGTCACGGGCGTCATCCACATGGAGGACGTGGCGGAGGAAACTCCTATTCCCTCCAAGGCGCCAACTCCTCCGGAGTACGAAGACCCGCGCTGGAAGTCGATTACGACGACTCCGACACGGATATGAACGCGGGCTACGAGTCGCCCAAGCTCTCCGAGGCGCTACGCGCTTGCCATCCTGGGAGTCCCGTAACTCCTCGCGGCAAAACGGCCGTGCTGCTGGCGCAGCTCCTTGGAAAGGACGCCAAAGAGGGTGAAATTCCCAACCCCACTGCGACGCGGACCTCGGAGCCCTTGGTGATTACCAACGCGGGTGCCGACGAAGGGGTTCACCCTGCTCGTCTTCGCCCGGAGAATCGAGACTACCTCCGAGGTCGTATCGACGCTGCTCGCGTTGCTGCCGAGCAGGCTCATGTGCGTGACGCCGAGGCCTCGGCCCCTCGTACTCGGGATCAGTTGCTGGAACAGCGTGTCTGGTCCCGTCGGGAGTACTCCGAGTACCTGCAGCGAAGCCGGTAGCCGGGCGTGGCCGTGCCCAACTGCCAGCAGTGTCCCCTCATCCTCGATGAGGACACTGCGCTCGCGCGAGCGACCTACGAGAAGTGCTTCAAAGCATGGCTCCAGCACGTTGGCTACCCCGTAGCAGAGTTCATGAACTCCTACACCGCTTGGATTAGTTTGGCGCAGCGGCGCCTTCGATTTCGCATGGCGAAGGCAATCGCCGATGGCAATTGGTTTTACAACCGATGGGACCCACGTCACCTGCCCACTCCTCATATCATCCTCGAAGAGGTAGTGAAGAAGGTGCAGCAGTCGCACCGTGTGCATCCAGTGGAACCTAAAAGCGTTCTCGGGCCGGTTAGCGCCGAAGACCTACGTGAGAGCGCCCATAGGCGTCCACGAGGTCGGCGCAGTCCTCCACGAGGCGGGATTCCGGCTCCCATGTATTCTCGGACGCGGGGTAGCCGCGCCACTTCACCAGAAACTGGTACGCGCCCGCGCGCTTACGAGTTTCTTTACATGGAAGCGTGGCTCCCCATCATTACCCTGTAGGGGTGGAGGAGCCCGGGTGGCCGCTGCCGCACCGGTGCCTGCGCTGTCTGCTCCAGACACGACGGAGATTGCGGGACTCCGTGAGTCGCTGAGAAACTGCCAGCGGCTTCTCGAGTATCAGCGGACTGAAATTGCCGCGTTGCAGAATGCGCAGCGAGCTCTCCAGGCTGGACGGGATGAGGACGCGCGTCAAGCGCAGGACTCGCAGGGTCCCGCTCAGCGTATCGAACGCGTGCGACGTGACTTGGACGCGCTCCAGGAGCAAGTGCGCGAGGTGCAGACGCAATGTCGTGCGACGATCGCGGAGCACACGGTCTGGATGCGGAGTCTGTATGACCGCATGGACGCTCTCGAGGTCGGTTTCCTCCGGACGTTCCGAGGCCGGATGCTTCCCAGCAGCCAATGCCGTTGACGGAAGAGGCTCTCGCGCGAGCGATGCAGTACCATCTGAGTCGCCAGGGTCAGAACCCTCCGAATCCTCAGGATCGGCCTCATGGTATGCCAACGTAAAACGTTGGATGCTTTGCCATTGCCGATGGCAAATCCAACGTGTAGGCATTGCCGTGAACCCCAATGACCGTGAACGGACCCACGAAACGTGGTCGCTTGGTACTCCCCACTGCAGACACTGCATTGATAGGGAGATTTTAGCATTTAGTAAGACCAAGTCTCCAATTTTGAACACTTGCGTGTTGTTGCGCCCATGGCGATCACTGTTTTCCTTCTGCAAGGCTTGGGCAGCTGCCATGGCGTCTCGGACGCGCGTGCAAATGGCTTCGCCAGTCTCAATAAACGTGAGAAGATACCGTTTGACGGAAGCCCGCACTCCTTGCAAACATCTGTCGTCGTCTACGACCCCACCCTCACCCAAACCGGAAGCCGGAGGCAACGCTAGTGGGGTCCGCGGGTGCCGCAGGCCGTTCACGTAGAAGGGAGTGAAGCCCGTGGACGCATGCACTGCATTGTTGATCGCGAACTCCACTTGTGCGAGTTGTGCACTCCACTTCGTGGGATCTGCCACGCAGACACTGGGCAGAATGTCTTCCAAGACACGGTTCACGCGCGCGGTCTGACCATCGCTCTGCCGGTGGTCTGCCGTGGACATGTCCAACTGAGTGCCTAAGAGGCGAAAGAGGTGGGTCCAGGAGTGGGACACGAACCGTGGGTCCCGATCGCTAACAAACGATTCGGGGAGGCCATGATGACGAAATACATTGTCTATAAAGAGCTGAGCCGCCTGCGGCGCTGTCACACTCTTCTTGACCGGCACCAGCCGCACCATCTTACTCAGTCGGCAGACGAAGACCAACACGCCAGTATGGCCTCGCCCGTCGGGCGGCAACTCGAAGATGAAGTCCATGCTCACCGAGCGCCAGCAGTCAGCCGGAACCGGCAAGCTCATCAGCGGCGCTGCCGATGCCGGAGAGGGTTTCACCCGTTGGCAGGTCTCGCACGTCTTGCCGTAAGAGCGGACCCACTTGTACGTGTGGGGCCACCGGAAGTCTCGCGCCACCGACGTGTACGTCTTCTCGCGGCCCAAGTGACCGCTATGCGCCGTATCGTGCGTCTCATAGAGGATCCTGTAGCGCAGGTCCTCATCGTTGGGGACCACAAACCTCGGGGTGTCACCCTTATCTACTTGATAGTAGAGTAGTCCCTCAGACAGGGAGTAGCGATGTAACCGTGCACGCTGACGAGCCGTCAGTTAAGTCTCACCCGTCTTCTCGCGCAGTGCTGTCACTAGATCTCACAGATCATCGTCGTCGACGTAAGCCTCTCGAAGCAGCACATGGAGCGGGGACTCGAGGTAGACGACATGTGCCAACTCGTAGTCGGGTCTCCGCGACAGTGCGTCCGCCGGGACGTTCTGCTTGCCCGGCTTGAAAACCACCGTGAAGTTGTATTCCGCAAAGAATGACAACCAACGCGCCATGCGCTGATATAGGTGCGGTGACGAAGTCGCCGTCCTCATGGAGGCATGATCTGTGTAGATCACAAAGGGTTTGCTGCCGAGCAGATGGACCCGGAACTTCACAAGTGCGTACTTCATCGCGAGAAGTTCCTTGTCATGGACGGGGTAATTCTTCTCCGCAGCGTTTAGCTGTCGCGATTGAAACGAGACCACTCGTTCTCTGCCTTCGGCATCAACCTGAAGCAAGGCACAGCCTATGGCAAAGTCCGATGCGTCGCACACGACACTAAATGGACGATCTTCGTCTGGAAGTGCGAGGATTGGAGCGCTTTGCAGGCTCTGCTTGATCGCCTCAAAGGCTCTCTGTGCCTCCTCGGGCCAAGACCACTCCGTATCCATCTTCAGGAAGATGGTCAATGGTCAATGGTCAATGGCCTGGCCAGCTCGGCATAATGCTCGCTATACTTGTGTATGTAATTGGCGAGGCCAAGCCACTTACGCAGATCCCGTTGGGACGTAGGAACTCGCCACTGAGAGATCGCTTCAATCTTCTCGGGGTCAGCTCGAACGCCATCCTTGCCAAGGAAACATCCTAAGAAGGAATCTCCTCCGCACCAAAGATGTATTTGTTGATGTTCGCAGACAGAACGTCGGAGACGAGTGTGGCGACTTGGACTCGCGCACCATGCCGGCAGCATGCTTCACAGCGAAGATGGCGTCGATCACATCGACCTGCTCTTTCGGAAGCGGCCATTCCCGCGTCGTGCAGTACTTGGTACCTGGTTCCAGATCGATTTCATGGCGGACGCCTCGATCTGGGGGCAACACTGACGGAGGGTCTGCCGAGACCACATCCGAGAACTCCTGCAACAAAGGATAGTAGGGATCCGCGGGGTCTTTCAAGATTGCCGCGCCGTAGCGGCGTTGTCTCTTGGAGACCCGTTCCTCTTCGAGCACGTCTGGATCCATGACAGACGAGCTATTCAGCTCCACCGAGTCGTTTTCACGACGAAGGAGGGCTAAGTCTTCGAGTTCTCCGCTTTGAGCGACTCGAGAAACTCAACATATGAGAGCTCTTTCAGAGCGAGCAGCTCTGACAGCTCGGGGGCAGGACTTAACTCCACTCCTTCCCGTCTATTGCCTGTAAGGGCATCGACGACCACCATAGTGGGTTCCTTCCCCACATGGGACTTCTGACCTGACGGGACACAGTCCTACTGCGTGCCGCAACTGGTGTGGGAGCCTCTGCTTGACCACCTTGGGGTGCGCGACGACCTTCGTCTGCGTCTTCCTGCGCTACCAAAGCTGAACCAGCTTGTACGCGTTGCGTAGTGGGAGCCTCTGCTCGACCACCTTCGAGTTCGATAACGAACACTTCTTCAGCCGATCCGGCAAAGCGACGTTCCCCACGAGGCACCCGGTGCTCATGCACGAACCCGTTGCGGGATGAGGAGGAACATGACCCGCCAAAGCTCGATCCGCGAAGGGTTTGTGGCTAGCACCAATGGTGCGACTGTGCCAGTCGATCCACGGGTCATGCTTCGCAAGCCAAGGCATGCCGAGGATCAGGTCGTACCGTTCGTCCATGTCAAGGACAATGAACGGTTCTACCGAATTGAAGTCGTCAGTTTGACAGCCAGAGGGAGGAGAACCTTCCTCGTCGATACAATCGAACCAGTCGCTAGGCGAACAGACACGTTACTATCGTTACTATTACTCTTAGAGTCCTCTAAAGCTTTAGCATATAGTTGTCGTTGCGAAATTGTACGACGCACCCGAGTCAATCAGGATTGTCATAGGTTCTTCATACCATATGATGCTGGCGGTGACGACCACAAGGTTAGACCGCGAGGCAGCCACCGAGAGGAACAATAGTTCCGTCTCCGGGACTTGCTCTCCAGGACGGGGAGCTGGCAAGGCCACCGTCGTCTTGGAAGAGCGAAGTCTCCCAGCAGGGCGTCCCGCACCTACTGGGAGTCGCCGTTTTCCGCCGGCGCGGACTCAATGACATTGAGCGACGGCGACGCCGAATTGGCCTTGCCATGATTGACGCGCCAAGGGTTCGTCGGGCAGCTGCGACGGAAATGACCCATCTGGTTACATCCGAAGCAGCGCCCACTGGCCTAGACTTCTTCGAACGCGCCGCTTCGGCCGAGGATACCTCCATGGGAACAGGGCCTTCGGCTACGTCCGAGGGACCCACATGGCCATGTGCGGATCGGACACAGTGGCCCTCGAGAAGAGTGAGGTGCACAGCTTCATTGAAGTTCTTGGGCTGGCGACGGAACAGCTCCGTCCGCACAGGACCCGTACGGACTCCGTCCATGAATACCGTGACCCTGATATCCTCAGAGAGGGGCGCCGGCCATAGCCGCTTCTAAGTTTGCAACTCCATGACATAGTCTTGAAGGGTACGCTTACCCTGCTTGCATCGCAAGAATAGCGAGCGATGACGATATGTCACATTGGCGAGCAGAAATTGCTGCCTGAGCTCTTGTTCCATAAATTGCCATGAGGAGAAATAACCTGGAGACGAAGTCTCGCGGGCCATGCCCAGGCACGAGCTCGACCTCCAAGGTTAGAGAGCAAAAGCGACCTGCGATCTCACATCATAGATCTGTCCTGCGCTCAGCGCAAACTCGATCTCGCGGATCCAGAACACTAGGCTATCAGCCTCTTTCCCGTCGAACTTGGGCACTGTCATCTTGACTGCCTTTGTCGACGGCTGTCGTGGGGTGGACGCGGCTGCGTTCTGCGCGGCGGCATGAGCAGCGCTCTGCGCCGCTTCGGGATGCACGGTCGCGCGCGCCGCTTCTTGAGCAGCCATGCTCACGTGAGCGATGAGAGACGCATCATACTTGTCGAACCGCTCAACGCGGGCTCTCTGCTCTTCCGGAGAA